>LR749976.1:877707-1008928 GCA_902729485.2 Mus minutoides
CCGTTTCTGGGTGCTTCTAATCTCCCTTGGCTATCGTACCCTTCCCATTACTCTTAGTTCAGCACCCTAAATCTGCCCTCAGCTTTAGTTACTACCCCAGGCCCAGTCAGGAAAGTGACTGATGGCCACTCCAACCATAGATCTCACATGGCTGCTGGCCTTTTCTCCCTCCAAAGCATGATGAACTCTCCCTTCCTCTTCCTGTGTCTCCTTGTCTCCTCTTTCTGGGGTCCAGAAGTCCCACCTATTTCCTTCTGTCCAGCAATTGGCCTCTGGCATCTTTATTGCTCTATCAGGAACTAAATGGGGAATAGGACCTTAGCATCAGACCCACCCCCTACAGATATGTACACACACATAATAAAATTAAATTTAAAAATAATGGCTCCTGATGCTTTTCTTCACCCATGGGTCAAGTTCTTTGGACAGCTAGAAAAGAAGGAAGTAAATCACAGATGAACTTGGTGTGCAGAGTCTTAATGGACTGTAGTTGTCACCTACCTTATGTGAACCTCCTTTGAAGAGTTGACCCCAATGATTGACTGAAACTGGTTGAGACCTGCCTGCTGGTTACCTGAGTAAGTTAGGTTGAGGTATGTTTATAAATGAGGTTAATGGGGTTACACTTTACTGTATGGAGAAACTTTAGAGCAAACTGAAAAAAAAATTATGAATAGATTCAGCTTTAGGCTAAACTAGGTCTGGCACCCTTACCTGCAGGTAACAACTCCTCCTGCTGATGAGGCCTAAGGCTCCACACAACATCAGTTACCAGGAGAAGCAACGGGTGTGTCAGTGTCTGTCTACCTAGTTTTTCTCTTCCTCTTCCTGTAATGACCAGTATTCAGTCATGGGTCTCCTGTACAATGGTCATATCTAGCCCTCTCTACACCCCAAGAGTCTGTCTCAATTATTTATTTTTATGATTGATTGATTGTGGGGGTGTCACACATATTTAGAAGGTAAAGAACAACTTGTAAGGGTTGTTTCTTTCTACCATGTGGGGTCCAAGAATCAAATTCAGGTTGTCAGGCTTAGCGTCAAGTGTCACCACCTGCTAAACCATAATCCAACCCAGTTCCTGACCTCTTATAGTCTCACAATGGGGATTGCATGTCAACACACAAAATCAAGAGGGATGCTCACATTAGCCAGGCCATGGTGTGGGCCAATTATCCCAGTGTGAATATGATAGCCACAGTGAGTGTGTATGTTATAGGTTAGGACATTTCATGTAACTCTTTTTGGTATGGTGCTGTTTGTATGTGACAAATTGCCCAAGACTTAATGCTTTTAGAAAACAGCAGTCATTCATGATCACAGATATTCTAAGGATGCAGAATTCAGAAGTGTCATAGGTAGGCAGTCTGACTGAGGGATTCTGGTGAAATCTCATCTATGGTTTTGATTGGAATGAGAATATCTACTTCCACATGGCCTCCTTCTAGGACCAATAGGTTGTCTGAGCTACTTACTGCAGGAGCCGTCATCCCTGTCCACTTCACAAGGTTGCTTGAAATTCTCAAGAAATGGTGTCTGATCTATCCCAGAGCCATAATCCAGAATAACATGAAAAAGCTTTGATGTCCTTTGTGACTGAACCTCAGACATCCCATTCCAGTATTTCTGTAATATCTTGTTAGTCACACAGAGAACATCTACAGAGGACAGAATTTACAAATACCATGGGTTTGTTGGCTTATCTGTGCTAAACCAGACTTGAAAGGGATGATCTCTGAGGTCTTTTCTGACTCCAAAATTTTATGGTGATAGTTTTACAGATATCCAGGTTCTAACAGGATTTAATTATGCCATTACTGCCATGAGGTAAGGGCATGAGAAGACAGGTAGGAGTAGGGTGTGACTCTTGGCCCCTTCAGCTCAGATCACAGCAGGTGTTGCTAGGCTCACAGGGAAGTGACACAGAGTCTCACTGTAGGCATGGGGTTGAGGGGTGCTCTGGCTTTTATGATGGACTTTGCAAGAATGAGACCATTCAAGGTTGTCTGCTCAGTTACTACTGGGATGTCTCCAAGCCACACACATGCCAGTGTTAACAGGGGAAAAATGGTACAAGGGGCAACCTGACAATGTAGCATTGTCCTGCAGGATTCATGATTGGCTTTTAACAAGTGACCTTTTATCAGATTTTTTTTTTTTTTTTTTGCCTACGGCTGGTGGATATGTCCCAACACCACTTTTCTGACACATTTGGGAACACCTGCTTTCTGATGGCTTTTCTGTCATGTCTCCAAGATTTCTGTGCACTTCTTTCCAGCATTGATTGGCACGATCCTGGCAGAATCCTGCCAGTGGAATGTTGTTTCAGGGAAGTGTTGGGGGAGGGATGGCTGTGGAAGTCCCTGCGAGTGGCAAAGAGTGTTTTATAGTTGAATTTGCTTCAGCCTGACTCCTCCTGCAACTCAGCACAAGTCGGAGAAATGTTGTTAGAGAGAGAGAAGTGGGGGGAGAAGAAAAGTATATTGAATATTGTATGTCATTCAGGGAGAAGGGGAAAAGATCTTTCAAAGTTACTAGAACATTCTTAAGGAAACACATCATTGGATTGCATGGAATTTTTCAGAAAACCTGGGTGCACGCCCTCATGTCTCACTCTCTGGCTTCGTCCGTCACGCACATAAACTATGTTTTCTCATCTATTAAATGCAATTAACATGTTTCTTTGTGTCACTGGGCTTCTCCAAGTCCAATATGGAGATTTTATTTGGGAGAAGATCCCTTGATTTGAAAGTCTTCTGTGGCCCAGGTTGGCCTTGAACTTGCTATATAGATGAGAATGGCCTTGCATTTCTGACTGTATCTTCCAAGCACTGGGATTAGAGGCAAGCATCACCACATTCAGTGGGAAACGGTCCTCTGGACACATTCACAGATGCAGGTGGAGGTTATGTCATAGTTAGAAACATGGAGTTGCAACCCCCCAGCTCCAGATTCAGTTCCAGGTTCTGACTCTTCTCATAGTGCTCAGCTTTACTGTGCACACAGTCACTGGGGACAAGAATACTGTAGGATGGGTCCAGGCTATGGGCTAGGATGCAAGTTCTGGTTCAGTAGGATTTCTAGGATGGCTGAGGTGCTCTGCTTCCTAGCTGCTGTCCTGTGCTCTGTGGAACAAGGAATTTGGTCCTAAATCTATGAACTGCCAGCTCCATTGGCCATCAGAGCTACATGGAAGCTTTGGGTTGGCATATTTAGGCTGCACCACAGATCACTTTAACCAAAATCTCTGGTCCTGAGATGCAGCATCTGTGAATGGCTTATACTAACTCAGTCTATTCATTTGCAAAACTGGAAAAATGCAGACCACGATCTTATATTTGTGAGTTCTCTGTGAATGCATTTCAACCAGATGCAGATGACAAACATCCAGGAATCGCATTTCAGGGAGCCCTCTTTCATCTCATTATGTCTGAGTGCTGAGTCACATAGACTTTATAAAGTATTGAGATCATAACTATTCTATATTGCATTGAGAGCAGAGAATATGCAAAAGTCCCATGCCAATTCTATGCCGCTGTGTGCTTACAGGACATGAACACCTGCAGATATGGGTATGTATGCGTGGGCTCCTGGAACCAGCGCCATCTTGTGACTCCTAGTCGATGATTTTAATGGTCTTCCCTTCATCATCCTGTGTTGGGATTTGCATTTTGTAAGGCTCTTGATAAGATGTCTGTCTGATAAAATTCTGTCAAGAATTTCTTGGGCACGTATCCATTAGTCCACTTAATTCTTGGAAAAATACTGTGACATAGTGACACTCTGATCTCAGAGGGTGTCGCATTTGAATGGGTCCATTGTGACAGGGAGATGGGATGGGTTGGACAGAACCCAAGCTTCTTCAGGTTTTTTTTTCCTTTACAGCAAAATGTGGCACAATCTCTGCCATGGGTATAAATGTTTACACGTGCTTCATTGACACCAGAAATGGCTGCACTATGTTCTCTGGGCCTCACTCTCAAGCAGGTGTACACAAATACAGTTGACCTTTTTATCTTTCTTTGTTTATTTTCATGTATGTGATTTGTGTGTGTATGTGCATGTATGGTGCCGCATATAAACGTGGGTGTGCATGATTGCAGAGGCCCAAGGTTGATTTCGAAATCGTCCTAAATGGTCTCTTCTATCTCATTCATTGAGGCAGGGTCTCTCAGTCAAACTCAGAACTCACTGATATGTCTAGTCTTGAGAGCTGATTTGATCTGGGGATCCCTTATCTCTAACTTCAGAGTCTGGGATTGCAGAGGGGCACCATGCCCACCAGGCATGATGCAGGTTCTAGGATCTGGACTCTAGTCTTCATGCATGCAAGGCAAGTGCTTTCCCTGTTGATCCATCTCTCCAGCCTAACTTCTTTTGTTAAAGTTGCAAGGAGACTAGAGTATGTAACCACAAAAAGTAGGTAGGAGGCTTTTCTATCACTCCTTAGTTGTAAGGTGAATAAGAAGGCTTTGGGACCAAGAGTGTTCCTTCTGACCCACTCCTTCCCTTCCTGCATCTTTCCCTTGAAGAGGAAGAAGAGTTAGGGAGAGTGAAGGACCTAAGCAACTGGAGTCTTACATGGATCATGGCAGCCATCTTAACTAGGGCTCTGGAAAGAATGCTTTTATTATTCCTAAAGAGGGATGTGGTCTTCCTTTGTCTGGGACTGAGACAAGCCATGGTGTTGTAAAGCTCATGAAAGCAGCCTGCTTTAGCTTGAATCTCTAAAAGCTTCTGAAAGTTGCATGTAAAGATCTCATTGCATCCCACCAAAGGTTGCCATGGCCTGTTTCAAGATGCTCTCAAGGGATTTAAGGATTGTCACTCTGGAATGTTCCACTTTCCTGTTTCCAGCCTGATGGCTGAATTAAGTGGCTTGGGGGAGGGGTGGGGAGTGAAAATCTTCCATTTGGCAACTGTATCAGGTAATGGACAGAAAATAGTGTTTTGAGTGTAATGGATGCTTTTTAAGAATTAATAAGAGACTAACAGAGTCTTTATTTATTTCGAGGAAAGGATTAAATGGGATACCTGAGCTATTTAAGACGCCATGAGAACACAGTGTGGAATTTATCTTCTACTTGCTGACATTCTAATGTGTGTTTATTTTCCTGTCATGGGCTTAAGGTAATGAATCCAGGGCTGAGGAGGCTGCTAATTTCTTCTAAGGGATGGTCCTCATTGTGAACACAACACTTCCTCTTCAAACGTCTGGAAAGACATTAAGCAACTCAGGGATATTCCTTTGTTCTGACTCGCTCACCGAAATTACCTGGAAGATGCTAAGATTCCCTCCATGACATTTTAACCTGATGTGCCATCCTTGTAGATGGACAAAGAGAAACACAGGCTTCTTTCCGTCTGTGGCCCTGGATCTGGAGGTTATAATGTGAACACCGAAGCCACAGGACCATCAGTTGCACTGTAAGCCTGTGAGGTGGGCCTCATCAGGTACCCAGGCTGGGGAGTAACCAGATCTCCGGAGAGTGTACTTAGTGAGAGGACAGGACGCACAGTCCCACTAGCTCTCCATCGTCTTTTGCTTTGCAAAGTTTTCCAGCAGCACTGTTTTTTGTTTGTTTTTTTTTTTTTCAAATCTTTCCTGGTGAATAAATATTAATTGTGTGAAGGACATATCCATGTTTGGTATGCTTTAGTGAATGAGTTGATCATGATTTCTTCTTGCATGGAGCTTACACTCTAATTGGAGAAAACAGATAATAAATAATGAGCACAATGGATAAGAGAATCATGTGTGTTAATTCTCTTACCTCCAGGGGATACACTCAAGGCCTACAATGAATGTCTGATACTACACGTAACATCAACCTCTGTATATTTTGTATTTTTCTTATGCATACATACCTGTGGGAAATCGTAATTCATAAATTAGGCACAGTGTTAGGTTATATCAATAACTAATAATAAAAGCTATTGTAGGGCACTATACCAAAGATCCTGTGTGTTCCTTTCTCTTAAAGAACATTTCACTGGATTGCATTCACAACTCTTCTTGGAAAACAACTTGGCTTCCTCACCCCTTGCCTGGGATCTCTGATGCTATCTATACTCAGACCATCCTTGTGCCAGTATGCTCTAGTTGCCCACCAAGGTAACTAGATTAATAATATGTCTTTATACGCTGGAGTCACATCTGAAGACAGAACCATGTAGTGATTTGACCAGAGAATCTTTTCTAATAAATGAACATTGGTCTCAAAGTGACAGAGGTTTGGGTAGCAAAATGTGAAAAGTCTTCTTTTTAAAACAGCTATTGTAATTTTATTGTTTTTTTAAAAAAATATAGTCACTCACCAAGGGCACATTGTCTTCACAACACAACAGGACTGACACACATATGAACTGATACAGACAGTAGAGGCACAAGCAGGACCTGAATAGGTTTCAGTCAGATGGAATCTCAGTGCTGATAGCAGGGAGTGGGTACAGGGATCCCACCCCTAACCCAGAGGCTATCTGCAGTTGATACCTGGCAAACCCAGAAGCTATCTGCAGTTGATTCCTGGCAAACCCAGAAGCTATCTGCAGTTGATTCCTGGCAAAGGAAAGAAGAGTTTTCTGCAGTGGCATCTCAGAACATGTCTACTCAGCCAGAATCACATCTGAAGACATGAACCATATTATGATTTGACCAGGGAACCTTTTCCAATAAACGATAATTGGCTACAATGGGGTATTTGAAGTGGGGTATGGGTATATTAACCACACTTGAAGGTAGGCCCAATGTCCAGCAGTAGATGGCCAACTCAAGTGGTATTTTTGTAGATTTTTTTTTTGTCTCATATTGCTTTGTTTGGGCATTTTTTTTCTTACTGATCTTTTGCTTGTATATTATAATTTCTGATTTTGTGTTTTTATGGCTTGTAGTTTTCTCCTTTTACTTGGTTTTTATTTTATTTTGCTTTTATTTCTTGTTTATTTTTCTAGAGGGGGGCATGGAGTTGAATGGAAGAGGGACGTGGGGAGGATCTGGGGGGAGATGAGGGAGAGGAAACCGTGATTGCAATATATTATATGAAAACATTTCTTTTCAATTAAAAAATAACTGATATTTAAAGGAAACCTAAAAGAAAGAAAGAAAGAAAGAAAGAAAGAAAGAAAGAAAGAAAGAAAGAAAGAAAGACATGGTTGCTGTCTCTGGGGTAGTGAAGAAGAAAAAAAAAGCCCAAATTTAAAAAGTATTTTTAAAAGAATTGTGAAGAGAATTCTTCAACTAATTCATGTCACCGTGGATGGTGGAGAAACCCCCAAGGTGATATGCCATAAAATCTGCTTCCTGGATTGCCAGGGGATGCTGTCCAAAAAAGTTCTATCTCTCAGATTCTCCTCCCACTTTTCGGAGGGAGCCAGGGTGGTTGTCGAGGGGTGTTGCAGATGCCTGGATCTTTTTTGGTGAAATCCACTCACACCTCCATTGAGGATTCAAAACTCTTTACGTCCCATGAAAGCCCTGGGCTGTGAACAAATTTTACCTTAAAGTCATACAGTTTCATAGTTTTCTGAGCCAGTTTTAGGAGTAAAGCGTGAAGTATTTGGATTTCTGCATCAAGAGGTCCCACCAAGCCGGTGTGAGTACCCCCATGTTGCTCACACAGCGACAGTGGTCATGAAGAGTGGTGTGCTTCTCTTAGACCGTATCCAGTCAGGTGATACATATCCGTGGTCTCTATATCCAGGGATATATTTGCACCAGTGCTCCATTGTAGTTCAAAAGATTGAGCAAAGGTGAGACCTTCAGTTTGTAAATATTAAATGAGCCAAATTGTTAATTAATTGATATCTAAATAACTAATATCCACTAAAAGTCCTATTGGAGGTGATTATTCTCATTACTGAGAGATTCATGTTGAACAGTGAAGCTTTCAAATTTATTTAAACACATGGGTAAATTATTCCATGTCTTCCAGAAGTTTATTTGAGCATAAACCTGACCTTGGACCCAGCAGCCAGTGCTGGGAAACTCCACCGTGTGTTAGGGCTGTATTAGAAAGAGCAGCTTGGTTTTCTGTGAGCATTTGTGTTTACGGTTTACCATAAAACGGGACAGAAAATACATTCTAGCTGAAAAAAGAGAGACGGTGTCTACATTACTCTTTTTGTCAATTATACCTTGTCAAAGCAATTAGATAAGATAACCCCTTGCTGAGAGCTTGCACAAGGACCTGGGGCACCACAGGTCAGGCTTCCCAGACTGAACCATGCCTAGACCAGAGCTGCACCTACTAAATCAGGCTTTTAGGATTAGTTAAGGTCTAAGTAAATACTGGAGTTTAAAATGTCGCCTGGGTTATTCTAATGTGCAAATGGTGTGGAAACTTCCTTTCTCTCAGACTTGGTTACTCCCAAGCCTTGCCTTCCTCATTCCAGCCATTCCTACTGCCTCTCCTCTATTTCTTGGCATAGTTCAGAGTGAAGCCTGGGTGCAAGAGTTCAAGTAGGGGTAGGCACAGTTTCAGGAGCCTGTGACTTGAGCTATCGCTTTGGTAGAACCCATGTCTGAGAGGACCTCATGTTTGTTCTGAGAGCCCATCCCATGGCAGTGTAACTCTTGCTTTTGTCTTTGTATTGGCCTCCTGTAAATAAAGTCAAAGGGGACAAAGGAGTAGAGTCATGAGTGAGAGGAGACAGGCCAGGTGCCTTCTATTCACACCAAGTCTATAGCATTGAACTCTGATCTATCTGCTGTGCGTGAGACCCAGAAAGATCAAAAGGGTGCCGGCAAGTGGGTTTTACTTCCACCTGTGTAAAGGTACTGACAGATCTGTCAAGTCAGAACTTGCTGCAAGTGCAGGAAGAAAGCCCAGCTTGTTGAGTATCCTGGACCTTTTAAAAAGTTGTTTTTATTATTTTTAATTATGTGGTGTGTGTGTGTGTGTGTGTGTGTGTGTGTGTGTGTGTGTGTGTGTGTGAGCACGTGAGTGCAGGTGCTCACTGGGGCTAGAAGCATCAGATCCTCCTGGTGCTGGAGTTACAGGTACTTGTGAACCATCCAACATGGATGCTAGGAATGGAACTTGGATCTTCCGTTAAGAGAGGGACAAGATTTGAACAATTGAGCCATCCTTTCAGCCCTGAAAGGAGTCCTCATTGACTCTCTATTATTTTATGATTTTCTCTTATTAGCCAAACATTGATGCTGAAATTAGTGACATAAAAGGAAGTAAAACACCTTTGTCCTTTATCTCCAGGAAGTAAAGGTAGACTGTGTGTGTGTTTGTGTGTGTGTGTTGAGTATGTTGCGCATGTGTGTGTCTCTTTGTGTGTGTGTTATATGTGGTATGTGTGTATGTCTCTCTGTGTGTTGTGTGTAGTGTGTGTGTGTGTATGTGTGTGTGTGTGTGTGTTGTGGTGTGTGTGTGTATGTATGTCTCTGTGTGTGTTTGCTTCTCCCTTGAATGACTTGCATAGGGTCCTCACTGCACACACTTGTCTACCATCTAGCCACGATAAATGTCATTTTGGTGATTCCACACAGGGGTCAAACACTTTTACATCTACATTGAAAACTGGCCTTCCATAAGGCAACAAAAAGTGTTAAATCATATGCTCACAGTTTAAAACTTTTAAAGAGCCAGTCAAAAATCATGACAAATGGAAAAAGAGATCACTGATGAAAGGCACCATTCTCTTCGATTTTTGTACAAAGGACTACACATTTTCATTTTGTACTTGGCCCCCCAAAATGATGTAGCTGGTCCTGATGGAGCTTCAGGGAGCCAGCTATGAACAAAAGTATCCCCTTTCTGGCCCCACCTACCCAGATTCCCTCATGTTTCAAGGAGCAGGAGCCAGGACCATGATGCTGATTGCTGCCTCCAGTGGAGATTTGACTGGGCGCCCAGCAGAAGATGCTGAGACTCCAGCCCCACAGCTGCGGGGAATCCCTGCCTGCCTGACAGTTTCCAGACATCCCAGCCTGCAGTGGAGAGGGATAATGAGCAGTTCCTTTCTGAGGATGCACCAAGCACAGTCAGGAAGGGTGATCGTTAGCAGCTCTCTGCGGATACACCAAGGCCAGCAAAAAATGTCTGCAGACAAGTAATTTGGCTGGGCGTGTTTTGACAATAAACTCAAACCAGACAGAAGGCTGGTGGGGAAGGGAGGGAGAAACTAAAGGGAGAAGCTGGGGGGAGACGCCAGGAACTTGGTAGAAGAAAATAACTAGGCTCCTGCATGCTCACTGCCCCCAAGCAGCAAGCTGCAAATAAACAAACATCCCTGGAGAGGCAGTGTGGGTTTGATGGGAGGAGTCATGGACCTTCCCTTCAGCCTTCCTCAGAACCCATTAGCTTCCTCATAAAACTCCCTCAAGCCTGGCTTCATCCATATGAGTAAGACTGTGGGATTCCAAGAGCCAGTCAAGCTTTGTTCCCTCCTTTGAGACCTCACCTCCACCTTAAACGGTTGTCAATGGAACAGCCCGCAGTCAGGACATCAGTGGGCGAATGTGCCAATAGACTAGTCAGACAGAGTTGAGTTCTGCTGGACATGGAAAGGAGGACCCAGAACTGAGTTGTTGACACCTAGACACCTGTTGTAATTCCTGAAGACTGTAAGCTCATTTTGTGTTGAATTCTAGCTGTCTAGGCTAATTATCTGTCTTTGGAAATTCACAGATTAGCAAGTGTGGGAACTGTGTTGCTTGGGTGTAATATCAACAGGGAACCGAAGAATGCAAACTAACACTTCCCATCATAGTTACTGACAGGTGCTCTTCTCATGAGACAGCTCAGGGCCCTAATCCAAGAGCACATTGCTCATGGGGACTCCCAGTCTCTGTGGAAGCCAGGACAACCCTTTCCCTTATGCTGTTTAGTTACTTCTCTAAGCATCATTTGTAAAGCAGATTGTTGCAGCCAGCACACGGTGTCACCAGGTCTCAATGAGTAAAAGGTTTGCCTGCAAGCCTGATGCCCTGAGTTCCATCCCTGAAGCCCATAAAAGGATGGAAAGAGGGAGCCATCTCCTAAAAGTGATCTTCTGAATTCCAAATGTGGGGTTAGGGCACTTGCGAGAGTGTGTGTGTGCACATGTGTACACACTTGCACATATGCTCATGCATACATAAACACAAACACACACAAGCATCAAAACAAAACAATAAATAAATATTTGAAAACAGCTCATATTGTGCTGTTTAAAGCAGAGATTTAAACCCCACAGCTCAGAATCTATCAACAAAAAATGACTACCACATCCCCATTGTTTATTAGAAATTGTCCTTTCATGATGCTGGAGCAAAGGGAAGTGTGAAATGGCATTTGTCATGAAGCACATCTATCCATTTCTCATTATTGCTTCCTTAAGAAAAAAGTTTTGACTTCTCACTAATCGACAACCAAAAAAAGACTGAATGAATAAGTAGAAACTGTTGCTGGGTAGGGTTGGAATGAAAAGAGCCACCAAGGCCACAGCAACTAAGGCTTCCACTCCCATCCGTAGTTAGCCTTCACTCTTTGGGGAGAAATCTCTTTCCGGAGAGGCAGCAAGCCATGAGAGATCCACTGCGTGTTCCAACCAAGACATGTATGGAGCAGACTGCAGGACAGCGCCGCCGTAAGGGCGGGCGAAGTTGGATGGTGCTGGCTCAGTCTGGCTTAAGTGCTTCTGGTCTTCGGTTTCTCACTCCAGGACGGCCAAGATCTGCTGCTTGTTGTGTTGGCTGGGAACGATATGCTCATACCGTGCTTTATCAAGTGCTTAGTGTGGATAAGTGCTATATAAATGTAGCATCTAACAAACGCTTGCTCGGGACCCAAACCTGCATCACCTGCCTACCGAGGCTGCTGCATCTTGCATGTTTTTCTGAACTCGCTGGAATGGTTTGCCAATAAAGTATCCTTTGAATCATTTGAGAGTTAGGTTGCATTTCTTTTGGCTGGTGTCTAGGAAGCAGATGACAAAGTCTACATGACACACCCGGACGTAAACTTCCTACCAGGCTCTACTGGATGCCCCATTCCTTTCTCTTGTCGTCTAATTTTTCTTATTTTCATGTTTCATAAGCTTCCTCATTAAGCAAGCAAACTAATGTCATAACTGCATGTACAAATATACTTAAATATGATGAGCTAAGAGGAATACATTTTAAAAAACTTATCGTCACCGTTAAAATTAAAATAAAGTCCAATGTTATTTATAATATAAGCATGAGAGAGAGAGCTTGTATGGTAAATTTAATGAAATATATATTTTTAAATTTTTTATGTCTATTGCTGTGATAAAGTAGCTTAACAGAAGGAGGTGAATCAGCTCATTTGCCTGATGATTTAAGGCTATGGTCTCTCTTTGCAGGCCAGTCAAAGCTGGAAGTCACACCAGTAGTCAAGAGCTGAGATATGTTCATTTGCTTGCTGGCTCTGCACAGTTTCTTCACTCTTGCATAGATGAGAACTTCCTACCCAGGGAAGCATTTCTCACAATGGGCTGGGTCTGCCTGCATGAATTAGCTTGAGATGTTCCCCAACAGACATGTCCATAAGCCAACCCAGAATAGACCATCCCTCATGGAGACTCTCTTTCAGGGTGATTCTAAGCTCTGACAGTCTGAAAATTATAGCTAAGCACCACAAAATCTATATACTAAGAGCTACAAGGTAAGGCTAGGGAGATGCATTCAATCAGTATAACTCTTTGCCTTGCATGTATGAGGAGCAAACTCAGATCCCCAGAATACATGTGCAGAAAGCCAGTCATGCTGGCATATGTCTGTGCTCACAATGCTGGAGAAGCAGAGACAAGTGAATTCTTAGGGACTTTCTAACAAGTCATCCTGACATACTAGGTGTGTTCCAGGCCAGTGAGAGACCCTGTCTTAAGAAAAAAAAATGTGTGGCACCTGTGGTGGTTTGAATGAGAAGGACTCCTATAGGTTCATTCTTGAATTCTTGGTCCCAAGTATTATGGAATTGTTGGGAAGGATTAGGAGCTGTGGACTTGTTGGAGGAGGTGTGTTCCTGGGGTTGGGCTCTGGGATTTCAAAAGACGCAGGCCATTTTGAGTTAGCTCTCTCTGCCTCTTGCTTGTATATCAACATGTAAGCTCTTAGCTGATTCTCCAGTGCTATGCCTGCCTGCTCACTCCCATGCTCCCTCTAATTATGGCCATAGACTCTAACTATCTGAAAACGGAAGCCACAAATAAATTCCTTTTTTTTTTTATTAGTTGCCTTGGTCACAGTGTTTTATCACATCAGTAGAAAAATAATTAGGACAGAACCTAAGGAATGACACCAAGGTTGTACCCTGACTTCCTAAGTATGGGCATGTATGGGCATGTATGGGCACCTGCATATATATGAATACATACATGTATACCTGCATGTATATGAATACATTCATGTATACATGAACACATACATCTGTACCTGTATCATGTGAACACACATATGTGCACTTAAATACTTGAATATACACATTAAATACATAAATAAAATGTTTTGGTATGAGAAAGTAAAGAAGGCATTGATGAAAATGTTTACTATTATTAAGATATCAATTATCCACAAATCAATAAAGAATCTATATAGTCCCACTCAAAATATATCAAGTATCTGGGTATGGTGGAATACCTGCAATCTCATGACTTGGGAAGATGAGGCAGGAGGATCATCACAAACTCTAAACCAACCTGCTCTACATGGTGAATTCTAGGATTAGAGAGTGAGACCCTGTCTCAAAACAAACACAAAGTTCTATCAGACATTTTTTAAGAAATCGATAGGTTAGATTAATATTGAATGTTAAAATAAAGAGAACTTTAAATATACAAAGGAGTTTTGAAGCAAACCAAAACTAGAGGGTATATATATATATATATATATATATATATATATATATACTCCCTAGCTTAAGTGTTTTACTCTAGCTGTAGAGATGTTAATAATGCTGGAACCAAGCAGAGGCAGCAAGGTAGATCAATAAATTCAAAAGGGGAGTCTAGAACTAGACATGAACACAGGGGACTGATAGATTTCAGCTAAAATTGTTAATGTATTTTATTGGGAAATGGTGATATTTTAATAAATAGCGCTTGTCTTAATGGTTATTCAATTACACCAACTGACAGATATATTAGATAGGTGATAGATAATAGATAGAGAAATGATAGCTCTTTTTCTCCTCTCTCTTCTCTCCCCCCTCTTTCTCTCTTTTTCCTCTTCTCTGCCCTCCTACCCGCTCAATAAACCTCTCCCACGTGGGAAAAAAATAAATGATAGATGGTTGATGTATAAATAAGATGATTAGTAGGTGATTGATATAACGATTGATAGATGATTGATACGTAGTTGATAGGTGATTAACAGATGATTGAAAGATGGTAAGTAGATAATGGGTGGCAGATAAATGACAGTCAGGCAGACTTTTGATAGATAGATAATTGACATGTGGCATGTCTGGTACAAGCACTGAGGAGGCAAAAGCAGAAGAATGAGAGACCAGTGACAGCCTGAGCTACATAGTAAAACTCAATCTCAAAAAACAAAACAGCCCTTTAAAAAGAAGGATGTGGAGGAGGAGAAGGGAGAGCAGGTGGATGATGGGAAGAATGGAGTCTATAACACACTACGGCCTCCTGAGTCTCCCCTCCCTCTCTAATCCTCATTTCCCCTGTAAGTGGGCCTTGAGACAAGTAGTGCCCTCCTCCTGACCCCCATCAAAGTAACTCCTGAGAACCCTGGTCCTCTGAGGCTCAAAGGTCCCCCTGGCTTCAGCCACACTCACAGGTTAGGAAGGTGGTGATCATTTGGCATTTAGACAGATATCAGACAATATTCAGACCTTTTACAGTGACATCTCAACCCCCTAGAAAAGACAAGATCCAGCGTGTGCTGAATGGGTTCTTATTTGGTCGTTCTTGACACCACCCTTTCTTGTAGATTAAAGCCAGCTTGTCATTCATAGTTACAAAACACAGCAGTGGTCTGCTCAAGTCCAAGCCAGTGGTCAGCTTAGGACTGCCTGGGTCCTTCTCATGTCCTCTGTGCCCAGGGACTTTGGCTGCAGTTTATATTGGGACAGGAGAGTCTGGCTGCCACCAGCAGGTGGGTTCCTTGTTTTCATACTAAAACCAAGTGGTTGGGCTGGAAATCTTGCTGTCACTGGGATCTTCCATAGAGTTCTTAGAGTGCAGAGTCTCCTCTTGGTGCAGGCACCATTATATAGGAGATGAAGTGAGGAGATGATCCACCCAAGCCCAAGTACAGCACTTTAATGGGAAGGACTGAATATGGAAAGGAAGATGAGTGATCTGACCACACACACCAGGGAGGACTCTGATGCGAGCATGTGCCAGGGTGGGCTGACCTCAGGTGTGGGGGTGTAGAAGCCTAAGCCCTTCACCCAGGAAAAGCCGGCACAGACTGCTCTTCTGAGAGTCTGTGTCAGAATGCCTCACCACACTGAGTTAGCCCCCGCAGTCCTCCCCACCAGCTCACTGGCTCTCCCTAACCTAGTTATTGAGGACTGTGGTCTCTCAGGAAGCACAGATTTCCAACCACTGCTTGGAAACTTGGCCCAACTTCAGTCTGCCTCTACCTGCCTTAGGCTGTGTGCATAAAGCCAAGTCTTTACCCAACAAAACCAATTCTACAACCCTTCCAAAGGGGCCTTGCCCCAGCCCAGCTGGCCAAGCCATTTCAGTAACTCTCCACATTCAGCACCTTCCATAATTTCTATTTCTCTGTGGTTTTGATTTTAGTCTCGTGTGCTTTGCTCAGTCACTTTGGTATTACCTGTGCCCACTTCATCTCTCTGCCTCTCTGTCTCTGTTCCTGTCTCTGTCTCTGTTTCTGTGTGTGTGTGTGTGTGTGTGTGTGTGTGTGTGTGTGTGTGTCTCCTGCACCAGTAGTCTGAGTTCTATCTGTTCTCCCATGCTTGGTGTTGGTCTTGTTTTTTGCATCTCTGAGGATCAAACTCAAGCTTGCCACAAGATAGGCAAACACTTGGCCTCCAAGCCACGCCCCGGCCCTTCCCATTGACAGTTAGTTTTTAATTGGCACAAAGTAACGATGTGAACAATGGTGGGGACAATGAAATGCTTTAGCATACACACTTGCTGAAATGATCTAAGGGTCCTCATCTAGAAGACTTACCAGTTTTTGTTTGTTTTGGTTGTGTGTGTGTGTGTGTGTGTGTGTGTGTGTGTGTGTGTGTGTGTGTGTGTGTGTGTGTGTGTGTGTGTGTGTGTGTGTGTGATTCTAAGCCTTCTATTGCAGCTGTATTTTCAATCACTGCCTCTCGACCCATTGGGCTGCCACAAATGACAGGATCTGTGCTTTCTATGGCGGACTCGCATCCCGTTGTGTGCACACCACAGTTTGTAAGCCATTTATCCACTGATGGACACAGATACTGGTTTTCTATATTGGCTATTGTGACTAGTGCAGCAGTAACCACAGGGATACAGATAGCTCCCAGGTCTATAGATGCCATTTCTTTGTGGGTACGTATCCACGAGCAGGCTTCCAGGGTCATTCCTTAGCTCTGTCTTGAGTTTTGGAAGAAAGATTGCCCTGTTTTGCTGTGGCTTATGGGTCCTCCAGGATACTTTCCTTTTCTGTTACTACACACTTCAAAATGTGTTTTCTTGTTGAGAAATGGAAAGGATGTTCAGGACCAGGAGGGATAAATCTGGGTAGGTCCTATAATAAATGTGCATAATGGTTTCTGATCCTTTCCTAGTGCTACCCAACACAGTAACTATGGTCATTCTTGATTGAGGATTTGATGACACAGTCATTCTAATGTATGGCTTGGAGGACAGAGAGTAGCATATTGCAGGGTGGTATCTTGTGTGAGGATATCTGCAACAAATGTGTGAGAAATAGCAGTCTCCTCTGCTATTTCTCAGGAAAATAGCTCTCCTAGGAAGGCAGAGATGAATAGAACAGTGGCAGCCATAATAGAGTGATGCAGTCACATCTATGTCCCTATCCAGGGGAAACAGCTTTTAAATAATGCTCTATAAGGATGAAAGCTTTCTGCCCCCTGATGGCTCAGTCTGTGGTGAACATGGTGAACATTGGCACTCTAAGGAGACTTCCTCTTCTAGATTGTGCTTGCCTATGAGACCTTTAAGGATAGAGATTAAGCAGATGAGATGAATTGATCTCCATAGACCTCCTCAGGTCTAGCAGAGGACAACAGTTGCCAGAATCTCTTTCTCTCATCCAAAAATCTATTGGTCATTTGTCATTTTATTCAGAGTGGGAGAAAAAGAAACATCATGTGTTAGGAAAGAGCATTCACAGAAGGCTTCTTACAACTGTCCTAGAGTTTCTGCTCCTTACCCAGATCAGATGGATGGAAAGGCTGCTGTATTCGTATTCCAGAAAGAGTTCTGATAAAAAACCATGAAAGTTTTCAAAGTGAAGTCTCTGGACCAGTACTATTGTTACCTGAGAAAATGCTAGAAATGTCAGTGCTCAGGAGGGTGTGGTGGCCATACCTGTGCTCTTAGAACTAAGGCCAAGACAGAGGATGACAAACCCAAGGCCAAAGAAGGCCACGTAGTAAGACTGTCTCATAAAAATAAATGGTGTTGTCACAAGGGCCTATTGCAGCAGAAATTCGGAGAGTAGATCCCATCCCCAGTGTCATAAAGGTCTCTAAGTGACACTCTCCAGTCTGAGAGACAGGGCCCTAAGAGATGAGGGTCCACTGTCCAAATGTGATGATTGCCTTTCTCCCCTCCTGAAAAACCAGTCTGAAAATATCATGAATTAGCATGAGATGTGTTCTTGTTCAAGCTCAAACCTTAGGGGACAACAAAGCCAGTCACAAATTCCTCTGCCTCGAAGGTCCTCATTCTGGTCTCCACTACAAGTTCATTTTAGCCATAAGAGGGTACGAGGAGAGAGGAGCCTTAACTGAACTCTTCTATGATGGTGTACCCTGTGGCTCTCTTGTCTTAGGTCCTGGTGGATCCAATCAGGGTGTTTTGCTTTTGGCTATGTTGTAGTTTCTGCAGACCTAGAAGGGTGTATCTCAGTATGAGCTTTGACTACTTATCAAGTGGATATCACAGTCTTCTGTCATACCATAGGAGGAACTGTCACTGAAGATAGCAGTGGGTGAGTTTCAGAGTGGGAAGAAGAACGTGAGCCTGTCTGTTACAGATACTGAGCTGCGCATTCCCAGAAGGCAGGAGAGAACAGGTGCTTGACGCAGAGTCCAGCTTCCCTGTTGACATTTCACCCACAGCTTTTAGGATGCACAACTCCTCTACTTACCCTAAGTGGAAGAAGCTGGACACAAGAGGCAAATATTGTGTGAGTCTTAGGACCTCGGAAAGTTAAGATCACAGAGAGAGAAGATGGAGTGTGACTGCCAGGAACAGGGACAAGAAGGGAACACTTAGCATTTAGTAGTCTCAGAGTTGCTACTGGAATAATAAAAGAATATTCAATCACAGAGGTGCCAGCATTATCTGTCAGCTGTACAAATAGACACCCCTCCCCAACAAACACCCCCACACAAGCCAGGCAAGTGTCCCCAAAGGGGTCTGATTAACAAGCTTTGATGCAATCTCTTCTTCCTCCTTTCTGACAAAGATACTTATGAAGACTTAAAAAAAAAAATCTAGCGCTAGGCAAGATGGCACCTGTCTCTAAGCACTTGGGAGACAGCAGATAATGAGTTCAAGACCTCTGTGGGTTACATTGGCGTCCCTGTTCCAGAAACACAACGTTTTTATTTAAAGCTAATCATTCAAAATCATGTTTAACAAAATGAGACTGAGGGAGTGGGCCCTACGGGGCCTTACAGAGACAGGATAGGAGTGTTTAAGGCAGATATCTGCTCTAACTCTCCAATGGCATACTATAGTTTCTCTACTTAAGGCAGAGGGCACTGAAGGCGAGGATGGAAGGTGTGTCACAGATTCCTGCCTGGGGTCCTGGTGGCTCAAGCCTGTAATACCAACACCTGGGGCCTGGCAGGAGGATTGAAAGTTCAAGGTCAACCTGCACAATTTACTGAGACCCTGTCTCAAAGATGAAAGTTGAAAAATGCAAAGAAACTGAATAGAGTTCTCCAAAGAAGTACAGATGGGCAATCGATGTTACTTAAGATCCTCAAAGGCACTGCAGAGAGAATGAAAACCAAACCTTACCCAAGGTTCCATCTTATCTCAACTGTCATGGTATTTATCAAGAGAACCGACAACAGTACATGCTGGCCTGAATGTGGAAAAGGGGGGAAATATTCACTGCCGGTAGGAGAGAAGACGGGTGTGGCCACTGTGGAAATCTGTATGGAGTTTTCCCCAAAATCAAAACAAAACAAAAACTCAACAACAATAACAAAAACCAAACAAACCAAACAAACAAAAAACCAGGGGCCAGAGAGATGGCCCAGAGATTAAGAGCACTCAATACTCTTGCAGAGGACCCAGGTTTGATTGCTAACATCTACATGTTAGTTTACAACTGTCTGTTGTAACTCTGATTCCAGGGTAACAGATGCTCTCTTCTGGATTCTTAGGGCATGTATACATTCATGTGCATGTATACACATATGCATATAGGTAAACACTCATATGCATACAATAGAAGAAATATTTTTAAAGTACAAAGTAAAAAAGAAAATCTAAAAATAGCACCTTGTGAGTTCTTATGTGTGCTTTTCTGCATACGTGCACTACTTCCGGGCATATACCAGGAACTCTTATCCCACTGTAGAGATATTTATACACCAATATTCATTGCTACATCATTCACAGCACCAGCCTGGATGTCTACCAATGCATGAGTAGATAAAGAAAATGTGATTCAGGTTGGTGGTGGCTCAGCACTCAGGAGACAGAAGCAGACACATCTCTGTGAGTCTGAGGCGAGACTCATCTACAATGCAAATTGTAACCAAGAGATCCTGTCTATCTAGAGAGATTCTGTCAAAAATTTAAAATCATAATAGATACACACAATAGAATTCTATTCAGCCATAAAGAAAAAAAAATCAGATAGTTGGTGGATCTGGAAATTATATTAAATAAAGTAAACCAGACTTAGATTGGCAAAGAGCCTCTTCTTTCTCAAAAGTAGCCCAGGTTTCAATTTTTATAAATGTATGTATGTGGGGTAGGAAGAAGTTATATAAACCACTAAGGGGAGCATGAGAGGGGGAAAGAGGTCTTAAGGAAGAGAGTGGGATTAAGAAGACTGATAACATACAAGTGACAGCCAGTGGGAAGGTGACTAAGGAGAGGAGCAGGGGGACAAGCTGGGCAGGGCAGGGAGGGGGGGGGGCGTCAACAGAAGCACAGCACACTTATTTGACTGCAATGACACGTTATTTTCTATGCTAATTTAAAAATAGACAAAATAAAAAAAAAAAAAAAGAGTGAGACAGAACCGAGCTCAGCTGTGGAAAACCTGCACAGTAGGGGCAAGGTCTCACCTGGTACATTTGCCCTGCTGAAGGAAAAAACGTTAAGGGAGAAAAAAAAGTAAATACAAGGAAAAAAAAGTTTCCCCATGTTTCCTGGACTCCAAACCCCACCGTTAAAGACGCTGTGAGGACCAGCACTCCTTGAAGTCACGTGTCCCCAAAGCCTCTCTGAATTCTTCTGAGTCACATCTTTGGAAATGCCCGTCACATGAAAGGCTTCCCAAAGCCCGCCCCTCACCCCAGCAATGCTGTTTCTGGGTCTTTATCCCTGACTGAACAATCAGGTAAAAAGATGTGATTCTAGAATATTCCGTCATCTTGATTTCTATAGATAAATAAGTGCTATTTCCAATTTAAATTATATTTTGACCTGGAAATATTTCAAAGGTTAGCGCTGTGCTATATATTTAGCATTAGTTCTGTCTCTGTTGGCATTGGCCCCTCCCAGAGGCACATACCAGGTGCTGAGAGCCTTACTTTGGGGCAGTGGGGCCATTTTCCAGGATGCATGCGTTTCTTTTGGGAAAGAACCAGAAATAGAGGAAGGTTCTGCAATTTTACAATTAGATCAGCAGGCATAGGGAATCTCAACAGAGAAACCAGAAAGTCTGAGCAAAGGAGAGGCTGAAGGCTGGCGAGAAGGCTGTGAGCCCAGGCTAGACAGAGGCGATGCGGCAAAGCTTCAGTATGAAGCAACCGATTTGGAAACCAAATCTCTTCTGAACCCATCCTCTGGGGACAGTCAGACAGACCCACAGATGACACACAGGGCCGGCGAAGGCTCAGTACAGACAGATACCAAACACAGCTTGGAAGAAATTACAGTCTGCTATTGTAGAGGACACTGGAAGAAACAGAGCAAAGTCCCCACAGGGAAAGCATCCAGGGGTTCCTGGGTGACAGAGCCTGCTAACAGCACTTCCACCGAAGGCAGACGTAGAAGCCCATCACCCACTGTTCCCAAAGACCGTGCTAGGATTCATTCATTAGGTATCAGGATTTTGAGGAATGGGTAGTGCTCCTATTCTTATTGGTGTGGTCCAGATATGCTCTCTCAATTCATATATCGAAATCTAATCCCTGGGGTGATGACGCTAGAAAGCAGGACTTGGATTTTTGACTTATAAGAGGTGACTCCATGGCTGAGCTGTACCTGAGTGTCTGAATGGCTACCTACCATGCTCAGTGGGGGTAGATGATCTCAGAAAGTCCTGAGACTTTCTGGCCATGTGAAGACATACTGTCAAGGTGGACAGCTATGAGTCAGTTTGGCTGCCAGTGTCTTGATCTTGACATCCAGCCTCTGGGATTGTGAGAATCGTGGGCTGCTGATAAGCCACTACCTATGGTATTCTGTTCCAGCAGTAACAATGGACTTACAGAGATCTGCAGAGCAAGAGTTAAGTACGCGAGCCATACTCCAGTGAACTGTGAGCCACAGTTGGGTGTTCTCAGAGTTTCTGAATGGGGGTTTTCACTTTGTTCTTGTAAAACTCCACAGGAAAGAGGTAGCACGGTTTATTAGCTACTTCCTTGTTATATGATGGAACACCATGACCAAAAGCAATGTAGTGGTTTGAATAAGATTGTTCCCCATGGACTCATATATTAGAATGTTTAGTCACCAGGAAGTGGCACTATTTGAGAAGGATTAGGAGGTGTGGCCTTGCTGGAGTAGGTGTGGCCCTGTTGGAGGAGGAGTGTTACTGGAGGTAGGCTTTGAGATTCCAAAAGCTTATGCTATCTCCACCCCCCACAACTGTCTCTCTAGATCAGGATGTAGCTATCAGCTGCACCACTATGTGTGCAGCCATCCTCTTTACCATGATGGTAATGGACTAAGCCTCTGAATCTGAAAACCAGCTCACAATTACATTCTTTATAAGAGTTGCCTTGGTCATGGCCTTCACATGACTGTGAAGTCACTGTGGTGACTAAGACAAGCAACTTAGGAAAGTAAGGGTTTACTCTAGCTTACACAAAGGGATGAGATCCATCGCATGGGGAAGGCATGGTGGCAGGAACAGAAAGCTGGTTGGTCACATTTTCATACACGTGGAAAAGAAAGAGAAAACAGGAAGTGGGGAAAGACTATAAAACCTCCTAGGGACATACTCCTCTGGCAATGCTCACTCTGTCTATCTGTCTGTCTGTCTGTCTGCTTTCCTGCCTGCATATCTATCTATCTATTTATCTATCTATCTATCCATCAAAGGTTTCATAACTAGTCCCAAAAGTGCCAGCAATCGGGGACCAAGTGTTCCCGTGCATGAGCCTATAGGGCACATTTCACATTCAAACCACAACAGCTTTCCCACCCTGTGTTTTTAGATGAAGAATCTGAGCTGAGAGTAAAAGCAGGAGGCGGGGCAGAGCACAGGAAAGGAAGCCAGGAAGAACAGACAAAGTCCGTGTCTACACTGTGAGCATGCTCCCTCCAAACTGTTGCTCTGATGAGATACACTACCATACATACAGATACACACAATACACATACATGAACACACATAAACATACACACATACATACACACAGGCACATACACACATGTATAAATACATATACATACATACACACACATAAATACACACACTTTTTCTTTTTCTACAAAAGCTCCATGCATTTCAAGATTTTGCCTCATTTCACTGAAGAAAGTTATGAAAAAGTTCAATATCCAGGACCACTGCAGTAAATCTTTTCTTTATAAAATCAAAGTGAAAAATTCTATATCTGATAAAAATCTGGGCAAATTAAACACAAAGAAATACAGTGTTCTCTCCTAAGGGTAATGGAATTAAAGAAAACAGGTTATGGGGAGAAATACTGTGTCCACGCATAGTAAATGCTGCTGCAGCTCCTTTTATATGTAAGAGAAATAGACTGAGGGTCAGAAATCCAAAGACTTTAAAAATATACTTCCAAAGTTTATTTTTTTTGAGAAAGAAATCACTTGGAAAAATTCATTTCATGTAACATATGGAATGACATTAAAGACTCAGTTACAGGAAACACAATGTAAAATAACTGCTGGTGTGCGTTAAAATAGTTGGCCTCAGAGTTAATTCATCGGAGTTATTAAAATAGTGTTTGAGCTGACATTAATTTAGTGCTTCCCTGTGCTGGGAGCTCTGCAGAGGGTGTGACATCACTCATCGGGGGCGGGTGCAATTCCAGGATCTCCTATGGATTCCCAACTCTCAGGATGCTCAAGTATCTTCTACCACGTGAGTGAGTCGTACTTGCATATAAGGACGACACAACCTTCCATATATTGCAGATATACGTCATTACTAGATTATTTTTAATGCCTTACGATGCCAGGCATAATGTAAGAACAGAGTAAGCAGTTGATAAACTACAATGTTTTAGGAATTATGACAAGAAAAACTCTGCCCCCAATCAGTAGAGAGGGATATTTTTTGTTACCTTGACCTGTAACTGATGAGTCCATGCATATACAAATGCAAATTCTTTGTATTTTCTTGTAAAACTAACATTAGTTGTAAATGTTATTTCCCAAATAAAGGGTTGTATTATAGAATATATAATGTGATGATACTCTGGGCTAAAAGCTCTATTAGATTAGATGCAACAAAAAGTTCCCAGCATATCTTAATGTGAGAAAGAAGGCAAGATGCGAAAGATTTGTTGTTTTTGTTACTTTGATGATTAGGCAAATGTTAAGCTGCATATGAGTTTTAAGAATTATAAATTAAGCGACTAATTTTCTTTTCTTGGAAAGTGGCAGGAAACAAGAAACAACCCACATTTTACATTTCTTTCTATATCAATTAAAAAATACAAACACCCCAAAATAAAATAGCACAGACCAGCAAAGACAATGAACGACAGAGTGTCCACTGAAAATTAACATGGAAAAATACTAACTTCATAAGTAATTTTGAAAGTGCAAATTAAAACAGCAATAGCATACCATGTCAAACCCAAGGCATTGGCAAACACTCAAAGAACAGAAATCCCCAGTGTTAGCTGGGGCCGAGGGAGAGCGCCCTTTAATACACTGCCAGTGGAGTGTAAATTGCTAAATTGGAACTCTCGGGGCGGACTTTGGCAACACACATCAAAAGCTTTCTAAATGCAGATACCTATGCACTCCCATTTCCAAAGGACAGACTGGGAGGTGGCCACAGATGTTTAGTGACAGAGAGGGGAGAGAGGAAGGTGAAGAAGGCACTTGTGAAAGATGAAGAAGGGGGCTTCCTGAGCATCTGCTGGGAAGCAGCTAGGAATGCAGGCTCCCTAGAGCCTGCCTGCCTCACCAGCCGGGTCCCTTCCTTTCCAGCATCCCTGTCTGCTTTACATCTTGCTTATTTCCCCGAGGCTCCACTACATCCCCATTGAGCATCTCAGCTCATCTTTACAATAGTCTTGTCTTGGCAATAAAGGGGAGAGTTGGAAACGATGAGCAGTCAGGTTAGAATTCAGTGGGGAAGAATTCAAAATTCAGGGAGACTAGATCAGGAGTCCCAGCAAAACTGGGATTCAGGTGAGCACTGTGCTGCCCTCCAGGCTACTGGATGACCCCCAGGCAGGGCTGATTCCAGACCTAAATATTCTCTGGAGATACCCTGTTGCTTCTGCTAGCGTGCCTCCCTTGTCTTCCTTGCATGTCCTTGTCTCTACCTGGTGAGGTACCTGGAAGGGCCACAGAGATGCCTCGTTACCATGGTAGCCATGCTATCCTGGGAATGTGAGCACCCTGATGGTTGACAGCCTTCCCAGCGGTGTATTCAGCCCTGTAACACTCAGTAGGGATTTCTTAAGAGAAGCGGCATTAGGCATAGCAAGCCTCCAAATCTTCAGTGTGCTGGTTCTACTACTACAGGAGTGCTGCTGGTTGGTCTAAGTATCCCCAGCTCCCACCCCTGCCTACCACAACCCATTCAACCTCCTCTTCACTTATACTTCCCACTCTGCCTTTTGACGATTACGCTCTCTTAGGTTGTTTTCTAAGCAGTTCATGGCAACATAGGGAAACTGGAAAAGAGACTCCGAAGAATGTGCATCCTTACTTACATGAAAGAAGACCCAGGGAGTAGATCCACCTTTGCTCTATGTGATGATGAAAATTCCAGCTGAACCTCTCTCCGTCTAAGTTCTTTTATGCTAAGGTAGTGGATGGTGCTATCTCACAACTGCAAACACAGGGAGCTTCCCAGGTTCCAAAGAGCTCCCCCCATGGACTGCTAGAGGAGAATCAAACGGCAACTGTGTTGCACAGTGTGTAGAGTTTGCCCAGAGGGGCTGTGATCCTCAATTGTGCTGTTAGATTTAGCGAGTCAGTCTGAGTCAGTCAGTATATTAGGTCTTTGTTTCTAACTGTGTGCTAGACATGGTATTCTGCATTGTAGAGAGGTAGAAGCAGAGAAACTGCCATTTCTGACTCTGACCCGTGAGCAGGAGTGCAGCTAATTGCACACAGAGATAGCTGTGACTTCACGCAGGAAGTAGGACTGTAGAGAAGCAGCCGGAGCCATGGGATGCCAGGCAGGAAGCGTGAGACAGAGACCCTGGGATCTGGCTGTGTTCAGCCAACCTGTGCTTCTTGTGCTCAAGGAGGCTAAGTAAGTGACAGGGGTGCCTCTCAGCATCTTCAATTAAGATCTGCCATGTCCAGTCCACTAGGGAGTTGTCCGTAGCTGCTGGGTGTTCTATGCCCACACCCCAAGGACTGTTAGAAACTACAATGCAGTCATCTCCTTTCTTTGTGGAATTAATACTTGTGAAAAACTGGAGGAAGGAGTGTTCTTAAAGACGCTACCCTGACAAGCACTGCTAGAGAGGTTGCAGAAGTAATTAAGGCAACCTTGCTGGGGATCCTCCTTCATACAATCATAAAACACAGAGAGAGAAAAGTCAAATACGGCTAATCCAGGAAGGCACACTCTTGTTCTTGTGTCCCCACTTTGGGAGGGGTCCTTGTCAACACTGGTTGATGACACGAGTCTTACTTTCAACATGACCTCTTGACCTAGCTCAGCCTGTGACACCTCTCTTGTGATTACAAAGGGCCCCTATGGACTTAGTGTCAAGAAGTTCACTTTCTAGCTCCACTGAGATGAAGCACTTCTATAGACATGGGGATTTTACAAGGAACACTGACTACAGGGCTGACTTGTATAAACAAGGCCAAGCTTGCTGGCTCAGTTCCAGGAAGACCTATTAATTTTCCAGGGCCACAGGCTACAGACCTACCAGCCCAGCAGACCAGCTGTCTCCCTAGTGCAAGGCCAGAGAACCAGTGTGGATCTGGTCCTCGTCCTTAGAGAAATAGATCTGATGATGATAGCCCCCTGCTTCAGGCACTGTGGGGAAAAAAGGTCTATCACAGATAGAAAAGTATGCATTAGCAAGCAGAGCTTGCACACAGTAGCTTCAATCCTTAAAATCTGAGTGGCACCAAAATGATAAACAAGGCATGCTTGAGAGCCCCCTTGGTAAATTCTCCACTGGACAGGCAGAGATGTAGGAGGAAACAAAGCTCAAGCCCCCACCGCACTGGTATGTTGACTCTCAACCCCAAAGGTGAGGGTTTACAAGGCAGGGTCTTTGGGAGGTGATTAGCTCCGAGGTTGGAGCCCTTGCATTGACTAATCTCAGTGGTCAACTTGCCTGGACACAGAGATGCCACAGAACCAGTGAACAGCACCTATCTGTGTCTCTGGAGCAATTCTAGCAAACACTGGCTTGTGATAGTGCCTGGGATTTGGAGGGAAGGGCACCTTTGAATGTGGACAATAGCTTCCAAGTAGCTGGCAGCCTGAATGAAAGGAAACTGGAGGGAGGCAGCAGGGAGAGCCATTTCCTTTTCAAGTGTCTATCATGGCTGCTGACATCATCCAGAGATACCAGACTCCCACTTCTTCAGCCTTTCAGCCTGTGCTCAACACCCGCATCTCTCCAGGGAGTGTCTAGGCCTTCAGCCCTGAAGTGGACTAGCTGGAGTCTCCAGTTTCTTGCAATGAGCAGCCAATTAGTTCTCCGCCTCTCTAGCATGAATACTGTTGCTGGACTACCAAGCTAAGTGTGTGTGTGTGTGAGTGTGTGTGTGTGTGTGTGTGTGTGCTTATGGGCATCATATATTGAATTTAGCCAGTCTCTCAATAATTTGGGGTTTTCTTCAGGCACACATGCACACATGTGCCCCTCTCTCTCTCTCTCTCTCTCTCTGTGTGTGTGTGTGTGTGTGTGTGTGTGTGTGTGTGTGTGTGTGTGTGTGTGTTCTATTGGTTCTGCTCCTTTAGAAGTCTGACTAATGTAGAGAAAGAGATTAGTGCTTTAATAAAAGAGACCCCCAAGAACTCCCTGACTCTTTCCACCATGTGAAATAGCAATAGGAAGACAGATATCTATAATGAGAATGCATGCCCTCACCAGACATCCAGACATAGAATCTGTCAATGTCTTGACCTTGGACTGCCCAGCCTGGCACACTGTGAGAAGGGAATGTTTACTATAACTGTGTGTTTGGGGTGTTTGTCATAGTACATGGAATGGAACAAGACAGAAATGTCATTTTCAATTTCAACAGCCAAATTGCCATAGCAAAACAAGAACAAGTCCATGTTTCTTGGTGGTTGTCTTTTTTCCCTGTTGCTTGCTGGGAACTGAATTTGGAAGGGCCCTGGCTCCATCTGCTCTCCATGTTGCACCTCTCTGGAGTGAGGGAATCTGTTCTCCTAACAATGTGGGCTGCTTTGAAGGACCTACTGCTGACCTTGTCTTCTCAAAGAGGAACAAAATGAAGAGTTGCACTTCCATGGTGGGCCCTTCAGAAGAGGAGAGAATGTTGTCTGCGCCCTTTTCTCTGGCCAGAAACAATGAAAACTCTGCAAGAAAGATGGGTGCCTCATAGCCTCACATTCTTTACAAAAGCCAGCATGGTCTGTGTTTAATGAGCGTTTCATTGCCATGAGGAAACATCATAATCAAGACAACTCTTATAAAGGCAAACATTTAATTAGAGCTGGCTTACAGTTGCAGATGTTCAGTCTATTGTGGCAGCAGGCAAATAAGGTGTTGGAGGAGCTGAGGGTTCTACACCTTGATCTGCAAGGTAGCCAGGAGGAGACTGTATTCTACACTGGGCAGAGCTTGAGTATAGGAGACTTCAAAGCCCACCCACAGAGTGACACACTTCCTCCAACAAAACCACAACTATTCTGACAAGGCTACTCCTTTAAATACTGCCACCCCTGGTAGGCCAAGCATTCAAACACATGTCTGTGGGGTACAAACCTGTTCAAACCACCACAGTCCGCTTCCACTGTGCTTCTCATTTTATTACCTGGCTATCAATCATATATGTATATGTATATGTATATGTATATGCATATGCATATGTATATGTATATGTATATGCATATGTATATGCTGTGTGGCCCTGATGACTGAACCCACAGCCTGTGTTCCTAGCAACTTGTTTTAATTGTTGTGAATTTTATACACATATGTAATGCATTATAATCAAGTCCATCCCCAGTCCCTCTCCTCCAATTCTCCCCCATTTCCCCTTACATTCCTCCCTCTTCATTGTGCTCTTTTTGTTTAAATCCACTGAGTCCACCTAGTGCTGCTGGTATGTGCACAGGTGTAAGGCAACCTACTGGAGCATGGGTAGCCTCTCAAGGGCCACTTGGTGGGTGTGAGGCCATTTACTAAAATTTAGGTAGCGTTCAAGGGCCACATCCATAAAGAAAGCACCCTCTTTTGGCAGCCATAAACTGCCAATAGCTCCTCCACTAGGGGTGAGCCTCCATGACCACCTCACTTGTCCATATGAGATTTTGCTGGCTTGATCTAGTGAAGGTCTCGTGTTGTATCTGTCAGGCAGCATTACCTAGGCAAGGCCATACCTCTTCCATTAGCCATGAGCGGGTTTGCCTGGAAACAGGTCCCAGCACACTTCCAAGGCTCACTCAGTTTGTCCCTGGATCCTGTGAATCTGGGGAAGAAGGACTTGGCTGATCTTCGTCCACATTTTCTAAGCCAGTGTTTTCTTTACAACATGGTCTGACTAAACCATAGAGAGTCATACCTAAAAGTCCCACTAGGCTAATTTTAGATGGCCATGCGCCTTTGCAGGGAATGTAAAAAACCCTCCTAGAATTGCCCAGACCTTCAAGCAGATGGAACAAATTCATAAAGCTCATTTCTAACAAACTTATCGGTTGACATACACTCCAGAAGGAGGCAGAACTGTTTACACAAAAACTTTACCTTAAAAGATAGAAATGTGGACACAGCTCTCAGCATTTGCTTGGCAGCCTAGGCTGGGAATGAATCCTATATGACCATCAGTGACTTTACATGAAAGGCCAGCCGAGGAGTGGTGGCTTGGAGCACTGAGCCTGTGATCTTAAGACTGTGTTTGTACCTCAGTTCACTTCCCCCAGGCCCCAGGTAGTGGTTCCTGGGCTGGCAGTGTTACACCATTCTTCATGACAGTGCCACATTCTTTGAAATGCATACTGTAAACCCTACAGAAACCAAAATGGCTTTTCCTGCACTGGATTGTTTTTATTTTCCTAATTGATAACCTAAAAACACAATTCTAGATGTTTTTCCTCATGTAGCCATCTTTTTGTTTGTTTGGTTAGTTTTAGTGGAAAAGGATAATCTGTGTTGAGGAGATGGCTCAGTGGAAGAGCAGCCTTTTAGCACACACAGGGCCCTGGGTTCCATCATCGGTGTCACAGTAAAAAAACAAACACATGGGACTTCCTACAAAAGAGGACTTGCCTAGTTCTCAGAGGCCAGTATCTTTATCATGGTGATTCTAGAAATACTGCACTTCCCCAGCCTTACAAACATGAACAGATTGATGCTGACCCACAAGCCAATCCCAAAGCTTCATTCTTTTCAATGTGTCTCTTGGTGAGAGCTTTCTGGAGTAAATCATTTTTCTTCGAGGACCAGCTCCTCTGATACTCAAGTTGATGAGATGTATCCAAACACACAGAGTCCTGGGTCCCATGTATCTTCTCTCATTTGGGGACATTTTTTTCATTCCTTCTATAGAACTTCAATAACATATCTGTTAACTAACCTCTCTTTGCCTCCTTGCCCTCCCTGGTCTCTGGGTAGTACCATTGCACTCTCTGTTTCTGTGAGATTAATTTTTGTAGATCCTACACATGCCTGAGATTTTCTAATGTCTGAGCCTGCCTTACTTTATTGATCAGAACTCTGTAGCTTGTCCAAAGTTGCTTCAAATAGCAGGATTTCCTCTTTAAGAATAAGTAGGCAACTGTTTAGCAAGCACATTGTTAGTGTATCAATCTATCAATAGACTCATAGGTTCTTTCCATACCTTGGTTGTTGCAGCTAATACTGCAGTGTATATGAGCATGAAGATGTCTCTTTAACATACTGACTTTATTTCCTTTGAATATGGATTACTAGATCACCTTTTAGTAGTCTCCCATGTTTTGAAGGACATCTGTCCTGCCTTTGCAACAAATTTGCTTAATTCCATCTTCACCAGCATTGCTCGTGGAGTCTTATGTTGCCAAAGTGCAATCTTGCGGTTTTCTGATAACAACCATTCTAACAGATGTGAGATATCTCTGTTCTTCCCCAATGCCCAGGATTCCCAATAATCACCCTCCCGCATAATACTCCTCCTTAGAAGGCATTCATGTGGAGCCAACTCTCTGCTCTAAGGCCAGCTGGTCTCCAGTGCTCCTCCCTATCACACTTCGATCCTCACTGTATGACACTCTCCATCCAGGAAGTGTATTCGCTATTATTAGCAGGAGCATTGCTCTCTCGGTGCCTCTCCTCTATGCACACCTCAGAATACCACCTCATACCAGCTAATTACGCAAAGTTCCTAAATCTTTACAACATGTGAACACATGGAAGTAGAAGGAAATATAGGCCAGGTATGGTGGCACGCATCTGTATTCTAGCACTTAGGAAGAGAGAGTAGGGGGAGAGAAAAGAAGAGAAAAGGATATGGGAGGGGGAGAAGAGTGTATATCTTGTAGAAAACAGAAAGACTGGCATGAAATTTCTTTATGAACATGGAAGCCAGGACAGTATAGTAACCCAGAGCATAGGCTCAAAGGCAGATACTTTGAATTCAAATCTTGGGCAGATAATTGATCCAAGGTCACCCAGGAACTGAGTGACTTGGAACAGTAACCCCCTTTAGAATGACTTGGTTCCTTCATTAGTGAAATGGTTTGGAGAGACAACAATGTAATCTCTGAGTGTTACTACAAGTGAAGGAGTCAAAACAGAGTAACTCACTCAATAATTGCTAGCTATTGCAAGTAATTATGATGGATCTTATTACACTATAGAACTTTCCTAAAGATGACTCATGGTGTGGTTGCAAAACCACTGAATTATACATTTATAATATTAAATAGATCTCAATACAACAATTTTTAAAAAGAATCAACACTGGTTGGTGATATGGCTTAATGAATGGGTAAAGGCTCTTGCTGTAAAGTTTGACAACCTGAATTTGATCCCCAGAATTCACCTGATAGAAGGAGAGCCGATTCCAGTAGATTTTCCTCTGATCTCCACATTGTAAGACATGGCATATGTACCCTCATTAACTAAACGCATGTAATTTAATTATTAAAGTTATGAGATATCATCATTATTTATTAACACCATCAATAGACTGACTTTATGTGTTTATTTCTTAATATTTTTATTTGAGACTTTTAGACCCTTGATTATTATTTTCTTCCTTAGAGAGGGACCACAAACCTGAAACCCGTGGTGTAGCATAACCCTCCACCTCCTAGTCCAGCCTGTTTCTGTCTTTCTGCCCAGTCAGTGGACCTTGTCTTGCTTTTGACCGCTCTGTCTTTGCTCAAGACATCTTGGTGAAAGATATTTGATCTCACTGTGAACCCCAAGATTGTATAATTTACAGAAAAAAAACCTGTTTCTAGTTATAGCTGGGCTCACCCTTAGCACACACCATTAATTCGTCTGGCTGGAATACAGATATCCTTTAGCACACACCTTTAATCCCAAACAATGAAGGTAAAGTTAGTTTGTAGAAGGAAGCGCCCATGTTTGAAAGTGATGTTTAATTGAGTGGCAAAGTGATAAATCAGAGAAAAATTTGAAAGAATAGGAGATGCATAACTCTCAGGAGAAGAGAGAGGAAAGGGAAGCTACATGAGGGAGCGGTGTGGAGAGAGGAAGGAAGCAATTTTACTGGAAGAGTTTTACAGAGACAAGTTGAAGAGAAAACAGGCTAGTCACAGGTGAAGACACAATGGGCCAGAGAATGAGAAGCAGCCAGAAAACTAGAGCAGATTGTCAGAGTTAGCTTGAGGCCAAACAGAGCAAAAAAGTCAGAGGCTGAGAGAGAAGCCAAACTGAATTAGTCAGCTTGGAGAGAAGTATCAGCCAGAACAACCGAATTGAACCTGCCAGGCAGAGATCATAAAGAACTAGAAAGGGTGAGTTTATTCAGCAGCAAGTCTTGGAGGCTGGAAACATTTTAGGTCTGGATAAGATTGTACAGAGGCTAGATGCATCCAGGACTAGGCCTAGGTTAGCATAGTGAGTCTCCGAGACAGCAAGTATATCATGCCAATAAAAGGTACTTTTACATCTGGGGACCTGGCTTCATAACCTGACTCAGGCCTTGGTTAGCTGTACAGTTTCAATGAGTCTCATCCATCTCCAGCTTCAAACGAATAAGAAAATGAGATTGATGAGCGCTAGTTGCTTTGGAATCCATAAAACATCACGCTCTCTTCTCACCTTCTCCACTTTCCCACTTGGAATAGCACTTCGTACACAAGAGAATCTCATTTACACAGCTTGTGCCTGTGTTTATAGTTATCCTCACTCCAGCACAATTCCCATGTCTCCTCCATCCTGCATAGTCCCCCAAGGTCAATAGAGTCAAGGGGTAGGGGCAGGCAGAGAGGTACAAGATGCTCACTAAACTCATGGTTTAGCTCAAGGCAAGTCCTGTGATCAAAGTTAGCCCACTGGGAAAGCCCAGCGACTGCAAGGTCAAGACCAAAGTAGCTATAAACCAAAGCCCTCTCTTGGTCAAAACACACATGAACAATAGTTTAGTTTGGCATCAAAATGCAAAAACACTTATACCATTTGTCTGAGAATGGGAATCCAGGACACACTCTTTGACTTCTCTAAACTTTAATTTCCTGGTCTTTAAATGGAGTTAATAGCCCACATCATGCGGTGTTCTAATAAAAATAAGAAGAAGTACATGCGAGAGCATCTAGCATATCCTAAGAGTTAATAAACACTGAGCAGATGACCCCACAAGGCACTGAAACCCTGAGAGGCAGTGTGCTTTCCCAGGGTCTGCAGTGGAGAATTCACCAGGGCCGGACACATTTCTGAAGCGGGAAGTCTAATTAGGCTAATTGAACAGGGACCCTCCTCTCCTTTGCTCCTCTGTTTTTCTGTTGGCTCTAATAGAGAGAAAACGAGTTAATGAGAAACAAACATTTCCTAGTGAGCCCTCCTTAGACAGCTGAGTGTTGTTGCAAGGTTGAAAAAGAAAACAACTTCAACTCAACTCGGAAAGGTCAGGAATTAGGATAACGAAAACAATCTCTTGACAAGAACCAGTCTCGGAGAAGCCTTGAGTGACAGTGGCCAGAGGCTATCTAACCAATGTGGAGCAGGAAGGGGCCTGGGAGCAAAGAGAAACAAACCTCTTCAAAGCTGGGCTCCATTTCATCACGTTCTCCTCCTGCAAGGCCAGCACATGACTTCAAAGTAATTCATGGGCACGAATCCATTGTAGCCAGCACCAGTGAGTTTTTCTTCCCAGGAACACAGTAAATGAGTGACTCTCAGCTGTGTCCAAATTCAAAAGGATTGCAGCTGTCGTCACTATAGTCTACCATGATGTCAATTCAACAACCACTGAAGCCTTAGAATGTCACTTTAGACCTCCAGGGTAAGAAACACTGCATGAAACCTGGGAGGAAGGTGAGCAAATATTAGAGAACGTGAAGAAGAGAAGCAGTGAACTTCCGTTGGGGATATTTGGAAGACAACACAAGACTAGGCAGTCAAGATGAAGGTCACTGATGAGCAGCATGAGTGGGCAGGAGAGACACTGGGAGAGTCAAGATCTTCTCCCCATATGCCAGGAATCCATGAATGGAGAGTCATCACAGGAAGCTCAAGGCAAACACAGACGGAGGGTCATGTCAGGGCATGGAAGCCCTGCACTCTAACAAAGTCAAACCCTTGGGAAATAGGGAATGACCAAAGGCCTTTCCAGACTGAAGGACGCCATGCACCACAGCAACAAACAATGCATGTTTCTAAACTGAACCAGAATGCAAAAATGGATTTGGTTGAGAAACATGTCAGAATCTCAGGGCCTATGAATCTCCTACCCTCTGTGGTCTCCAGGGGATAATTTAGAGGTCCCTCATTGCTTCGACAAGCCTTCGCTGGCTTGGAACTGTAAGAAAGCAAGCCCTCTTCCACTCAGATTTTGGTTGTTAATGACATCTACTTGTGGATGTCTATCTCTTCTAGTGAGCACATGGGCTGTTGGCTTTGCTTTGGTCAAGAAGACCGTCTTGGAAGATTTCTATGTCCCCCTTGATGTGCATTCAGATTCTTTAATTTCCTCTTCACTCCCTGTTCCAACATTCCAGGTTCAACTCCTGCTTTCCTGTCCCACCCACCCAGGGTAGGTGGTTTCTCCAAGGAGCCTTAGTTCCTTTCAGTTAAGTGTTTGTACTCAACCTGACATTAGATGTGTTCCCCCTTTTTGAACAAAGAATATTTGCTTCATGGCCTCATAGTAATCAAAGATAATGGCTAGTGCATATCTGTGGGACCCCTTTATGCCACTTTACACTTTAAAACATGAAATGTGTAAAAACCACTATTGACACTAAAACCAAACCCACAGTTCTCCTTCTAATGGAAATAAGGAGACAGCTCATTCTAGAGCCATTTTGAGTGCCTGTGACCTGGGAGCATGGATCGAGGTCACTCCAAATTCCATGTTTCAACATGGAAGCAGCAGTTTCATGAAATTGTTTTGTTATTTAGCAGTTTTATAGTTTTGCAGAACAAAGCTATTCATAACCCATGGCAAGTATAAAATACATGAGTGGATGCATCAGAAAGACTGTCACACAGGGATGGGGGACGCTCTTCTATAGGCCCATGAGAGCTGATGACATTCTTAGCTTTGGGGCTGGTAGAACCCAATTGTCGACTCAACTAATAGATTCGAAAAGATTTTTTATCTAGTACTCACAAGATGTAAATTCAGACAGGAGGTGGGCAAGGCTTGGGTGTTCTGCATGGCTAAACTAACCCAAGGTAAGGTAATTAGCCTCTGTGCCTGCAATCACTCCACAGTACTGAAATTCTAATCAGCCACTCTGTCCATGTAGATGCAGCTTCTATTCAAGGGTTTCAATCACACTACAAACTTACTAAACTTGACTTAAAAGTCCTTTGAGGTTTCCTTTACACTTGCATTGTGAACTTTATTCATATATTTGAATAATAACTCTAGGCCCAGGAGAGAGAGAGAGAGAAAGATCAATGATTAAGAACTCTTTACAGAGTTGGGTCCTCAGGACCTATATGGGATAGCTCACAACTAACTGCTGGTCACTCCAACTCCAGGGGTTCAGACGTCTTTGGCTTCCACAGGCACCTGAACTCCAGTGTGCATGTGTGCACATACATATATATACAAAACACATACATTCACATTTTTAAAAAAATATTAATTGCAGTGATGACCCAAAAGACAAGACGCCGTCCTTGTTCTCTTTTCCCCAGATAAATTCTGAATGTCTCTGGGACAATCACTAGCATCTCTTTGTTTTGCATCCACTGTCACTGACAGAGCAGATGGCAATTCAACCGAACACATTTGAATAAAATAGAATGTGTGTGTAGTCCCTCCCGCCATAGGACAGAGATTGTCAGGAACAGAAGCAAACAGCTCTAGTGTCTCCTATCAGAGACTTCATGGGATTGTGCTGTTGCTTGACTGACCTTGAAATCTGGATGGAAACCAAGACAGCACAGCATACTTCTTGATGCTTCCTGATCCAGGAGAGATTGTTCCATCTGCCGTATACCTTTAATACATCAGACTCTGAGAAGGGAGCAGATGCTGTCTTCTGGACATGATTCTCTGTGCCTCCTAAAGGATCGTGGGTATTTATTCCCAAGTGAGTTGGTAGAACATGGGCACACCCCTGAAGGCTCTGTGTGTGCAGGTGTCAATTGGTCTCATAGAGTGAGTTGGTTCCATCAGGAATGGACTAGTTCCCAAGAAAATGGGCCACTATAAAACAGAGAGCCCACCCCCTCCTGGGACTTTTGCTTCTTGTTTTTGGCCGTGTGATTTCCTGCGCATGATTTTTCCCTATGTTGTGATATAGACACATGGTCTGTACCAGAGGCCACACCTTTAAGTTTCCCAGATCTTAAGCTCCCAGCCTCCCAAACTATGAGCTAAATGATTTTTTTTTCTTTATAAAGCACTCAAGACTCATAGGTTGTTACAGCAACAGCAAATACACCAAGACAGAATACTAGAAATGACTTTGCTTTAAGCTACAGTCAGGAATGTGTGTTTACTGAGACCCGGCAGTTAAAAAAAATCTGGCATTGCTTGTTCAACATGTCACACAAAAATTATTGATCAAATTTAAGCATTTCAGCAGATTGTTTGACTAGCAGTAGACAGGCTGTACACACAAGGACGACAGATTTGAGGAAGTAGCCAGACTTCTGCCAGGCTCCAAATTGACTCCTTGACATTCTGAGGTTTGTTTGTGAACGACTCGGGTGAACCTCATGTTATCTTACAGGTGAAATTTCCTAGCAACTAGATTCCAGGCTAATGAAACAGATTGTTGTGTCTAAATTACTTCATGCCAAAGCTCTCTTTCCTTCTCTTCACTCTTGCTTCTGTGAGAGAGAGTGGAGTAATCTCCCTATAATATACCTTCATTTGAGTGATATACTGCAGCTGACCCAAGCACAGAGTGGCCCTTTAGCTGTCAGAGTTGTTCTGGAGTTGTGTTCTCCAATGCTTCTCACTTGCCCACTCTGGAAGAGCAGGGATATGAACTGAAGGTAATGGTGGAAGCTGCTGTTTATTGAGCCATCCCAGATGCCAAACATTTTGTTTATGTCCTTTCTAGCTCTCACCCTGACCTCCAAGCAGACTGATAACTGTGTTAGTCAGCTCTCTATGACTATAACAAATAACTGAGATAATCAAGTTAGGAAGAAAAAAGGTTTATTATGATTTCAAATGAAAGAGACCCTAGTCTGTAATTGTTGTCTCCACTGTTTCCAGGTCTGAAGTGGCTCACAGCATGTGGTGGAATGCAGTCTTCAGTCATTTCATGGTCATAAAACAAGAGGGGTTTTGAAGTCCATTCCAGAGGAATGTACCTAGGCCTCCTAATTGGCTGCACCCTCTCTTCTCTTCTCTTCTCTTCTCTTCTCTTCTCTTCTCTTCTCTTCTCTTCTCTTCTCTTCTCTTCTCTTCTCTCTTCTCTCTGCCCTCTCCTCCTTCTCTTCCTCCTCCTCCTCCTCCTCCTCCTCCTCCTCCTCTTCTTCTTCTTCTTCTTCTTCTTCTTCTTCTTCTTCTTCTTCTTCTTCTTCTTCTTCTTCTTCTTCTTCTTCTTTCTCTCTCTCTCTCTCTCTCTCTCTCTCTCTCTCTCTCTCTCTCTCTCTCTCTCTCCATGTCCATGGGTATAGAGGTCAGAGGGCAACTTTTGAAAGTCACTTCACCCTTCACCTTTTGACTAGGGCTGGCTCTTTCTTGTTTCTACATTGCTTCCTACCCTAGGCTAGTTGACCTGCAAGGTCCCTAGCAATTCTTCTCTCTCTGCCTTCCATCTTGTAGGAGTCCTTAGGTCACAGGCTCATGCTACCACATCTGACTTTTTATTTGGGTTCCAGGGATCTGAACTCAGCTCACCAGGCCTGCACAGCAAGCTCTCTTACCCACCAAAATCTTCCTGGGCCTTGATTCCAGCTCTTAAAAGCTCACTATCTCCCAGTAGCATCATGGGCCTTTAGGATACATTTACATCCAAACTCTATCAATAGCCATCCTCTCTGTTTTCCAGAGCTAGCTGTGGCTGGGTGAGGTTTTTCACACAGCCCAGACCCAACAGTCAGTCTCTTGGGACAGGAAAACAAGCTTAGACTTATGTTTGGTTTGGAGAATGATTTTGAGTCATTCCAGAAGGCCTTACCCTCCCTAGTCTTGCTGCATTTGCACATGATAAGATTCAACTTGTCATTATGGAGAGGAATTCCACTAGCCTGGGCAATGAGCAGTAGCCGTGTCCAGCTATCCTGCAACCTCCTGGGGTTGGATAAGACTACAGGGTTGGAAAGGCTCCTGAATGACTGCCTCTTTGGAGACCTTTGTTCCTCGTTTTCCTAAATATTAAGACAAGTGTTATGTATGGTTCCTCTTACTCTGATTCTTTGGTCCTCTGCTCTGGGGCCATTGGTAACCCTTCTTTCTCTACTACTATGAAAAACGGAGACCCCCAGCACCAGTAACTATATCAGTATAAGGAGAGACAATCTCCCTTATTTTAAAAGTCATGGTTTTTTTTTCATAGAAAGATTTTTAACTGCCTAGCAGACCTTGGAAGAAGAGACACTTAGCACATAGAGAACTGGGTAGTTCCACTTGAATGGGGGAACAATTAAAGCACCCATCGTATGCCCAGGATTTGTTTAAAGATCTGTATTTACACATCTTCTTTCCTTTTGCCTTTCCATCAAAAGAGAAGGAGAGGTTGACTTGTTTTGTTTGTTCCTGACGAGAACAAGAATCAAATAGAAAGGCTCTTAGATGTCAGAAGCCATTGGTCTGCTGTCTTTGGGCCATGGAAGACACTATGTTATTTTTAAGATCAAACACCTGATCTTGTGCAAACAGGCTTGGCAGTGAAGTTGGAGAGGAAAATACAGAACGTGTCGTTATTTCAAATGTGTACATTTCCAACTCACTATTAAAGTGGAAGTCCTATTGTGACCTGATATCTGGATCAGAAAAAAAAAAGTGGAGGGGGAGGGGCAGAGAAAAGGCTAGCACAGACTGCAGAAATGAACACATTAGCTACGCTGGACTTTGAAATTAACACCTTCAAAAAAAACAGTGGTTATTAGCACATCGAAAGGCGGTGATAATTCTCAATTAATGAAATCATCTCTTTTATTTTTATGTATCTGTTTTTTTTGTTTTGTTTTGTTTTGTTTTGTTTTTTTGAGAAAGGGGGAAATAGCCAAGCTTGCGGGGCAGAATTCCATGGAGGTCACTAGAAGTTCACCTGTCACAAAGAGAAGTCCTGGCCTATAAAATATTGTTTCCAATGTAGGGTCTGGGAGTATTTGGGAGAAATACAATCGCAGGGCAGAAACCAAAGCCTGGAGAGTGGAGAGCCACCAGACACCTGTTCTCCACAGGAGTGAACTGGGGCCCCTCACCTGGGGACTCAGAATACTGCCCCACAGTGCAGCCTACAGTGAGATGATGCCTTTTCTTGGGGTAACTGAAATAGAAGCCCCAAATAGGAAACAGAAAACCCCATTGCATCCCTAGTGATGGATCTGGGGGAGAATTTTCTTTCAGAATTCTTACAATATTGCTCCAGATAGACCCTGAGGCCTCACTGGACGCTAGGTCAGTGGGGCACTTACTATTGGGCTGCATCTCAGCCCAAGAATTTCTGACTTCCAAACACAATCCAGCTTGTAGCAATAGAGTCATCTGTGATCAAATGATGGGGACTATGGAAAGTGCTCATTTCCACCCTGCAAATGCACCCCTAAAGGAGCAGATTTGAGCCTCAGAATTAGAAAAGTATTTCTATAGCAGGGCTATTCAAACTGGGGAATACAGCTGGCCCAACAAGGATTCCCAGCCAAGGGTGGGGGGCTGTTGCCTCTCAAAAGGTCACTCCCCTTACAGGAAGTTACACTACATTCCTTTGTTATTTAATCTTTTATAGTTCTTCATGCTCAAAATCTAGAAAGCAAAAAATTTTAAAGAAAAATAAAGTTCGTATAATTCACAAACTATAAATAAACGCAGTGTGAGCCTCTTCCCAGTGAGGTTCCCTCTGCTTTTATAACTGGACATGAACTTTTCAAACAAGAACTAATTTCATCGGGTGTATTCTTTGGGAACTAAATTCCACTGTTTTCGTTAGGGTTTTACTGCTGTGAACAGACACCATGACCAAGACAACTCTCATAAAGGACATTTAATTGGAGCTGGTTTACGGGATCAGAAGGTCAGTCCATTATCATCACGGCAGGAAGCACAGCAGCATCCAGGCAGGGATGGTGCTGGAGATGGAGCTGCAACTTCTACCTCTTGTTCTGATGGCAGACGATTGGCTCCAACCTGGTTAGGAGGGTCTCATTGCCCACCCGCACAGTGACACGCTTCCTCCAACAAGGCCACATCTCTTAATAGGGCCACTCTTTGAGCTAAGCATATTCAAACCACCACATCCACTTATTATACATTACAAATAAGTGAAGAGAGTGGTTTTCTGACATTGCTTTTAGGAACTATACAACTTGCCCATTCCCTGTTTTGCATTTGTTGAGGGCCATTCAGATTGCTTTCAATGTTTTTTTGTTTGTTTGTTTGTTTGTTTGGTTGGTTGGTTTTTATTTTATAGAAAACATAATGTGGGAAATTGCTCAGAGGGCAAAGCACCTGATTTGTAAGCCCAGTGATCTGAGTTCATTCCCTAGAACCTGTGTTAAATCTAAACACAGTTGCATCCAGGCCTTGTGGTAATCCCTATTCTCCTTTAAAAAAAGACAGTGACTGGTGGAGACAGACAAGTCCTCAGAAGCTCATGGGCCAGTGAATCTGGTCACACAGTGACTAAGAAGAGACCTAGTCTCCCAAAAGATGGAAGGTGAGAGCCAACACCCAAGGATGTCTTCAGGTGGACACCCTCCCTACACAGGTTCACTGTGGCACACACACACACACACACACACACACACACACACACACACACATACAGAGAGAGAGAGAGAGAGAGAGAGAGAGAGAGAGAGAGAGAGAGAGAATGAATGAATGAATGATATTGAATTGGACATGGTATCTCAGCATCCATACTCTCCGTACTCAGGAGGGGAGGCTGGGGCAAGAAGATCATGGATGGTAAGCCCCAGGGCAGGCTGAGCACACAGAGGCTCACAGTAGCTTGAGGTTAGAATAAGACCCTGTTGTAAAAACAAAAGCAAAGCATACAAGAATAGAGGCTACATTGGCTGAAGAGCATTGACTCTTCTCTGGGGCTCAGAAGCCAATTGGAAAGCTGGTGAAAGCCTGGCACTTCTGCCTTCGCTGTGCACTGCATCCTGCTGTTTGCTCAGATTCCTGTCAGACTGTCTGCCTAGCCTAAACGAAAAGACAAGGGGTAAGGCATTGTCCCAAACCCAAGGCCTCCTTAGGTCCCAGGAAGAGCAAACCCTGTTAGGATAGACACTCCCACCTCATGAGGGCTGTTATTCATGACATGAGGGCTGCACCCTGAAATGGAAATATGAGTTGTTAGAACTAGATTGATTCCCTCAGCATAGAGCAGAAATGACGGATTAACATTTTTATGACCCTTCTTGTGGGCTGGAGCTGAGGCAATGATTGGCCAATATTAGAACCACACCTGGATCAGGCTTGTTTTAGTGATGCTTTCTTAGCTCATGAGCCCTCAATTTAAACCTAAGCCTATGTCTGTATCTCAAAGGCAGACATGGAGTCACTGAGCCCTCTTCTATTCCTTTTTCCATGTGATAACACTGGATAAGTATCTGTCAGCTTTTGACCAGCACTTATCTCTCTAATTATCGTTGTAGGGACAGGTAGCTGAGGCTGCCAGAGGCCAGGCCTTTATCCTGAAAACTCATTACATGATGGTACAGATCTGTTTACTTGAGCTCCCAATTGCTTCTCTGTTCCCTTATAATCAGATTCTGAATACGGAATTCTGTTGGACGGTGGTATGTTTGCAGCATACATTCTTATTCAAGAGGTCTGAATAGGAGCAGCCCTACGGAGCAGTCCTATGCCTGTGAGCTGCTCTCAGCATCACTTCCCTTCCTCCAGCCAGTCCTCACACATGTGCGCCAGCCTGCCAGGTGGTCCTGGTGTGCAGACACCGATAGGGTTGCGGTGCTGGGATACCTAATATGAAAAGCCTGCAGGGGCCATTTTTCATGTCCCAGCACACCTGCTCTGTCCTGGTCCCACTTGCCTTCTTATATTTAGTTTGGTTTTGCTTTAGAGACCTGCTCATCGTTGAGAGAAGTCAAATCCTACCTTTTTTTGTGACAACCTATTGGTTATCCACTATTTTTCACAGTCATGGAATTCAGTGGTGCCGTGCCTGTGGCTTCCTTCTGAGAAACTCCATCTGAAGTATCCTCCCAGGAACCAGGGGAATCTAGAACTTAGAGGTCAGATGGGAGATGAATTGGGGTTCCCAGACTCCACTCAACCCATGAGGACTAGCCAGCACACCTCACACTTGGGAGCAGTCAGGTCTCCATTTTCCTGTAAGGACTTGCCTTTAAAAATATGCATACTTATTAATTAAAATGTAACTAAACCACTTCCTTTTTCTCCCTCTGACCCATTCCCCAAATAAAATTTTAAGTTGACATGTAATATTTCATTTTCAATCTTGTGAAAGATGATATTTAGAAGTATGCGTATGTGTTGGAACAGTTAGATCTCACCAGTCAACAGATGCCTGCTTACCCTGTCTTCCTTATCACCTTTATGGTAGGCTCGGCCACTCTCTCTAAAGAACTCTCAGTAAAACAATTCATTCTTGTTAAATATATTCCCTTTGTTGCTCAATAGAGCTTTTGAAATGTATTTCCCATACCTGACTAAACCCAAGTATCCTCTGACCTGCCTTTCCCCGCTCCCCCTACCCGCCTGACACTCACACACTAGCAGCCCTGTGTCTAGAAATAGCCAAGATAAGGCTCAGCCTGAGAACCCCTCACAGGATAAATGGATGAGAGAAGATGGTACATAGACACAATAGGGAACTATTTGGCCATTAAGAGAAGAAACCCTGCTCTTTACAACAACAGGGATGACCTAAGAAGACAGAGGACTGGCTTGAGCCAGGCAGGGAGGCAGACACCGCTGAGCACACTCACACATGGGACCCGAAGCAGCTCATCTTACAGATCCTCTCCAGGAAAGGCTGTACACTATCGCTTGAAGTCAAAGAGCTCGAAGTGGACTTGGTTTCCCAGTAGAGGTTCCTAAGAGAAGATGTGACCCCAGACAGGAGGAGGAGCAGCGGGTGGATTTATCAAAAAGTTGATGTGCTGAGAAGAAACCTATCTTCCAAAATGTCAGGTAAGAGTTGAAATAAATGTCAGGGAATATGAAGATAGAATTTATTCTATTGGCCCTTAACTCTTCTTCAGCCCAATAGATCAAATCACTTAAAAGTCACTTAACAGAGTGTCAGCGCTCATCAAGGGTACTATAGCTAGCAACATCAAAGGCAAAAAATTGACTCATAAAATTTTGTCTTACTATATTTTAATGGGTGCATAAGAGCTGTGCATGTTTACAGAGTTCAGGGAGGCATTTCAATTCATGTATGTAATATGTAATGGTTAAGTCATTACTTTGGAATATATAACACCCCAGACATTTGGAAAATTCTAGAAATACAGGAAAACTCCTGTAGCTATTTTAAATATTAAATTAACTGCTGTCAATCATAATTGACATAAGGGGTTTTCCCTTCTGCCGGACATCCTCTGTCCATCCCTCTTCCTTTGCACCTTCCCCAGGCTCAGCATCAGCATGCATAGAGAACGGACAATTTGTACTTGTCTTTCCATGGTTAGATTACTTTACTAAACAGAATGCCCTCCAGTTCCATAGATCTTACTGCAAAGAGCAGGGTTTCCTCTTAATGGCTGAATAATTTTCGCAAACGAATTTCCTTTGTCCATTCGTCTGTTGACAGGAATTAATCATGTTTCTCTATCTTGGCTGCTGCGAGTGTGTAATCAATTTGTAACTGCAGACACTCCTTCTGCAAACTGACTTCATTTGTTCTGGGCTGGTAGTTCTGTTTCTGGAATCGCATGGCCATTCTATTCCTAGTTTTTAAGGCAGCTCCACACAGTATCCATAACAGCCACCCTGGTCACACCCTCCCAGCAGCATGTGACAGTTCCTCTTCCCAACCTGCCACAGCATTTGCATTTGGAATTTTAGATAAAGCTATCGGGATGGATTAGATGAGAGTGCCCATGTTTAATTTGCCTTTCCCCAATGACTGGTAATGTTGAGTGTTTTTACCATACACTTATTGGTTATTTGAGATATTTGGAGACATGTCATATTTGGAGACATGTCATTCAGGACCTTTTTTTAAAATTAGATAACTTATTGTTATTACCTTTATTATGATTTTAGTCCATTGCATGTTCTGGAGAGCAATCCCTCATCAGATGGTTAGTTTGTACATATGCTTCCCAGTCTCTAGGTTTTCAGTTTCTCTTAATGTCTGGAAGACCTCAGCTTTTGCTCAGATCTTGTCTGCAATTGCCAAGGAGGCATTTCACTAGCACTGTCTGGTGCCCTGGCCACTGTGGTCTGGGCTCAGAAGTAAAGCTGTGTCTTCTTCACCTTTATTCAGGCTGGTTATCTGCATCTTTTCCAGAAAAGCCCAGGTCTTTGTTCACTGTGATGTTAGTTCTGTGGGTATAAGTCCTAGGCTGGAGAGGATGCGCTGCTTTTGTGGGTCACCAGGTAACAGCAGCCAAGGGTGCCAGGACCTTTCTCTTGCTCAGCGTCTACCCACCACAGAGGCAGAGAAGGAAAGGCAAGCTCCTTGTCAGCTATACCACAGCTTTTCTGCTGTTAGGAAGTAACCTCTATACAGTTATCTTGGAAAACATTAGGTCTAGGGAGATAGGTTTTAAAAAGTTCTTATTTTAAGTATTTGCTTCCAGTATTTGCAAATATGTAAAAGCAAATGTGCTCAGCTTATATGAACAAAATATTCTCAAAACTCTAAATATACAAGGTGCAGCTTGAAGAGTGGCTACTATAACACTGAAGTGAATTTGCCAGCAGAGATGGATCATGAATCTGGTACAACTTTCCAATACCAGCACAATCAAATGCTCTGTTCTTGTTTCCATCTGGGTTTGGCAGTGACCAATCTGACCCTGGACTTAATGGGTCACCTAAATTCCTGATGAGCAGCCTGATCAAGTAACAATTCTGAAAAGATAAGAGTGTTCAGAAGTCCTTTTTTTTGGTTTTTTTTTTGAAATTGTATTTTTATTTTTAATTAGGACACATACAGTATGTAATAAGACTAAAGAATTATTTTTGTTATTTTGTTATCATGAAAGGAAAAGTTTTCTGAAAGTGCTCATCTGTGGCCACCTGGCTGCATCTTTGAAGACATTCTGTGTAAACAGAAAAAGATTACCTTTGGGTGGGATGGAAAAGGTGTGGGTGAGTGGGGTAAGGAGGAAGCAGGGATGAGGGATACAGAGGGTAACTTGTGTGATATTGGGATTTGGTCTTAGGAAGAAACTCAGGATCTCACTCACAGGAACAGCTGGAGCTGTGAAGCAAAGTCCTCTCTGTGAGTTGAGATGGTTGTATCTCCATCAAGTTCACATGCAGAAGACCCAAGTCCCAGGGGGATGGTGGCCTTTGGGGGTGGAGCCTTTAGGAGGTGATGGGATGTAAACTCCACCCTGATGATGAGTTAGCACCACGATGATAATGAAATGCACCATGCTAGGGTACAGGAAAACACACCAGTGTGCTCCCCTTCCCGTGTGAGAATTCAGAAAGGAGGGCCATCTACACACTCAGCAGAGATCCCTGGACTCAAATCTGTAAGCACAGGGCTGTGGAAAGGCTTGGCAGCGTAATCGGCAGCTAAGAGCAAGTGTGATTTTGCAGAAGACCTGACTGAACTCAGTTCCCAGCACTGGTGTCAGGTAGCATTTAGGATCCAACAGCCTCTGGTCTCTGTGTGCACCTATATTTCTGTGTGCACTCTCACCTCTACCCACAAACATACTTAAAAACAAAGTAAATCTTTTCAAATAATTGCAAACAACGGACCTTGAACTTCTCCATCTCTCAAACCAGGAGAATAACTCCGTTGTCTAAGCTATGTCCTTGATGATTTATTTTACTGCAGTGTACCAGGTACCTAAGGAAACTCAATAATTTCAGCCTCAAACAGGGGAGTGAGCAGCTCTTCAGAATGTGCCAGGAGTAAAGGCTGTTCTTATCCACCTTTTACATCTCCTGAGAGCGTCTCAATGAGCACGCCACACCTGGGCAGCTATGTAAGAGGAGACTACAGAACTATAGTATTCACTTCATGAAGAAATCCCAGAACTGGGTGGCAGCAATGCCCAGCTGGCAATAGGTAACTTGGCCTGAGGAGACCCCCCCCCTCAGCTCCTGCATGTGATTGGGGAATTCAGAATATCTGGGATGGGAGGTGGGCTCATCAAGCAAGGAGAGAGGGGACTACATGATCACCATCTGCAGACATCCACAGCCACAAGCACACAGGGGACAGGGCTAAGAGCAGTTACATAACAGATAAGCACCCAACATGTCTCAGAAGACAACAGTCAAAGTTTGAAGAGTTATTCAATCAGGCAATCTAAGTGACTTACCAAAAACATCAAAAAGACCCTTTTATCTGGCACAGTGTGTTTGCACGTATAAATTAGAAGCGAGATCAAATGGAATCTGGAACATGGCACAACAGTAAGCCATAGAACTAGAGGACCATAAAGAGGGTGGTTGTTAAGCAACTTCTTCATGTTTCTCTTGCTCACTTAGAAACAATGTTGTTGTAGTTCTGTAACCCAAGGCTACAGCTAGTCGTTTGCTTGTATGTAGCTATGACAGTGGCTCCATAAACAGCAGCCTCCACCTAAGCCACTGCTTTTGATACTCTGAAGCCCAGCCTGACCTCTGATGCCTCTGTCTGCAGCAAGAGAGGGGATGAGCCCATGAGCTCATGAGAACAATTCTGCATTATGGACATGGGGAAGGGGGAAATGGCCATTTCTAAAAGCCATCAAGAGTAAGGAAAGAAAAAGGATTCGGAGAAAATTCTCAGTGTTTCACTGGTAGTTTTCTTCTCATGACAAAGAGAAGCTGGAGGCCAAGCTCACACGTTCTCAATTTGAAGCCCACTGAGGATTCATGCTATGAGCAAGGAAATTATAAAATTTTCCAGGGAATTAGAAAAAAAGCATAAAAATAAAATAGAAAGGGTAGTGAACGGGCAGCTAACGCTGAGACTGCCAAAGATCCAGGTTGTTGGGTGAGGTGTGTGCCCCATGCCTCAGCATGTGAGGGCAGAAGGACAAGGCTCTCATCTTTAGGGCTAACCTGGGCTACATTGTGAGATCTGGACCAAACTGGGCTCCATGACCAAAATTCAAAGTTACTGTTTGCTGGGAGTACAAAGAAGACAAAGAGTCTGAGAGACGTTCATTGGTAGCGACGCTGTGTCTTCACCAAGTGCACATGCACAGTTAAAGCTTTGGGGTGAGGGCCCTACAATCCAGATCAGAAGGGACTAAAACCAAGTCCAAACCACAGGGTAAGAAGCCACCTGGTCATCGGTACTCCTGCGAGGGGAAGAGGGAGTTCTGAACCAGGACATCTCCTTCAACATTACTGAGTACAGAGATACAGAAATCTACAACCCCACCTGCCATTGTCTCCATCAATCGTCATCTTCTTTGTCATTGGTTGTCATCATTGCCATCATCATCGAGTGTTATAAATCATAACTAGTGGGGCCACAGTCTCCTGTATATGTGGCAGCATCACCATTATCACCATCACCATCTTCCTCCTCATCATTATCATTGCTCAGTGTTCTACATCATGAATAATGGGGCCACTCTTTCCTGTATATGTGAGTATTGGGACTGAGTGGACTGATGTTTCCTTTATTGTTTTAATATGCTCCCTCCAGAATTCAAGGATGCCAATGTAATTGCATCCAAAGACGGATTCTTTGGGAAGTGGTCAACTCATGTGGACTCCTTCTTTGTGGTACTTAGATGGGTGCATTTCAATAGGAGCCTAAGGGAAGAGCTCATTTTTCTGCCCTGTGCTTACCCCATGTGAAGTGACAATAAGTTCACCACCTGACACTACATTCTAGCATCCTAACCTTGGACTTTCCAACTCCTGGGGACTGTGAGAAATGAATGACTCCTGTTCTTTATACACCACGCAGTCTCAGGTATGCTGTTGCGGCAATTCACACCACCAAGATGGTCCCTAGCTGGGAATTTTCTAATGTGCCTAACTTCTGTTTGGGCATTATAGTACATTTTGTCTGTCGGAATTTTCGGTAAGTTGTAGGAGCTAAGCCCCATTCATATTCATTCATAATCTAAACATATAGGCTCGTGTCTATCACGTACTAGACACTCAGTAAATAGCTGGACTTTATAGTTTAGGAAATATTTGAAATTCTCCTGATTGGTATTTTAATGCACCAGAGGCCTCTCAGGTAAGAAGAATAGAAAATGGTGTTTATATGCCTCAGTATTTTAATTCCGTAATTATGGGTGGGCACAGATGTGTGGGAGGAAGCCACAGATGGAGCTATTGAATAGTGTGCACTGTGATCGACTGTAAAGAGAAAACAAGATCCCGTCATTTGTACTGCAGGCTTCCTTCCAAGTTCCTCTTGGCTCGAGGGCTGTGTGCTCTGGTCTCACTGGGGCTCCCTATAGAGATACGGCAAAGGGCAGGGATCTGGATAAGAAGATGTGTTGAAACTACGGAATAAATTAACAGAGATTTTTGCATTCATATCGCATCTTGGAATCATTCATTCATCCATCTCTTAATTCAACAGGCCTTCATTATGCCAGGCACAGGGCCAGTGCTTAGGACGGGCTGTTCTTCGCTCTGACCCGGAGGCATAGTGGGACCCAGAACTCACAGGAAGCAAAAGTTGCATGCAAATAGAGTTATAATCTGAGGCATTATGTTTGAGTGGTTAGATACCTGCAAGAGTTATCTTGTTTGGCGATAATATTGCTCCAACTAAAACATATCTCACCTGCATTCAGGCTAGCTTTCCGTGGTGTTACACACCTGCAGGAAGAGGGAAGCATGATCCAGGATAGCCCAAGCCAGTGTGAACTGTCTGGCTCTACTAATGAACCTAAACAAAGAACACAGTGAATGACACTCTAGCAAGTCTACCTCAGCTATTTTTTTCCCCTATCATTGGCTTCTTGATGCCACAGGAAACGTGCCAGGGAGAAGTGACCTTTAAAGGGTCGTATCAGAAATAGGTCCTTCAAAGATTTAATTCCATTTTTTCCTCCTTTTGTAGATAGGAGTTCAAACGGGGAGCTATGTTATCAGAGGGGAGGCAGAGCTAAGGTGACGCTTGCCAGGTTTCAGGCAATGGAGCTAGGTAAAGCCTTCTGATAAGAAATTCATATGCCTTGGAAGATGTCATTTGAATTTAACAAGGAAATTAAAAGGCTTCGTCCTTAAAGTTAAAAATGTCCCAGATCTTTTTCTCTCTATGTCTGCATGCTGCTTAAGACAGAGAATGCTCTGTGTCCTGGAATGGGCAGGGAAGCATTGAACGTAGCTCTGGGAACATTCCGATGATGTGGCTCTGGTTCACCTGTGACCTGCACCACAATCATCTAATGCGTGCCAAAGAAGGCTCCTTTTAGACACAGAAGAAATGCTCTCAATCATTCTCCTGGGTCTTGCAGCTTGGCAGTGTTTTGGCATTTGCTGTCTGTCTGTCTGTCTGTCTGTCTTCGATTAGATTGCTAATATCTTTCTGCTACAGCACTGTTCTCAGTAGAGATGACTCTACTCCCTGGATGTAATATTGGAAGCTGTTGGCTAGGAGGTATATTTTGGTTGTTGCAATGCTTCGGAGGGTACTGCTGATATCTCGTGGTGAGAGTCAGACTGGATTTTCTATCGTATACAGCTTCCCCCACATCTGCCATCAGCACTTAGCTTCTGAGAACTCAGCTGTATATTCAGAGTTGAAAGCCCAGCTTATGTGCTTCTAATCTTGGAATCTAACACTACGCTGTGTGCAGATGTAGACAGTTTTATATATAAGAAAATTTAAGGGGCACAGCTTCTATGCTGCTTAATGCAAGGCTAGACATTACTTTGTTTGAATTCTCCACTAATCATTATTATAATGGGGGTGGGGGTGGGCGTGTCAAATCAACCAAAAATAGCAACAAGCACATTTCAACCTGTCTTTAAACAGCCTACTCTGGGAAGTTCCTTTACTGGACAAGCAGGATGCATAGTCTTAGATATTTTTAAATAGTATAAAATAAAATTTCACGGAAGAACCATTGCTCTAAATTATGGTTAATATTTTTGTATTTTTTTTAACCAGCCTATCCCTTTCCTTTAAAATTTCTGATAAAAACCTAGTTAAATTATTTCACAACCATCTTAAACGAGGGCACGTTGGCATTCTCAAGCCCTCACCTAGAGGCACACACAGGGGAGTATTTGTTGACGTTTGCTCATTCAAGCAACATCACTAAACTTGTGTGCGTGTCTGGAGACTTTCTGAGGCTATAGGGCATGAGCATCATCACATGAATAGCTACTTCTCTGCTCTCAGTCTTCTAAGGAGGGAAGACTTGAAATGGATGCAAAGAGCAGCAGCGAGAGCCTGGAGCCCCACCCTCTTCAACGTTGTCCTTAATGGCATTCATTTCACAAGTTTTATTGTTTTCTATTGCTTTGAAAACTAGTAAACCATCAAACCATCAGTGGTTGTTTCAAAGCCCCATGTGCTACTCTTCGGCTCTAATAAAATGCTTTTGTCGTGGAGCCTTTGAAGTACTTTGAACTCATTGAAATAAATGTGCCAGATTAATGTGATCATGTCTCTCCCTCAAAAGCCAGTTTCTGTGTCCTCAGTGCTCAGGTTTTGCACATCTTCATGTGGGTTTCAGATCATAGGTGCCTCTCTCACCCATTAGATATCGCTTTCCCATCCCATGCAGATCTGAACATATATACGAATGCAGGCTATAGTTGTCAGTATCCATTTCTATTCCAATAGCTCAATTTAATAATTTGCCAGTAAAATGTCTCAGCTGGCTAAGTGTCATGGTGATAGAATTACACGGTGACACAGGGTCACGAGCAGCAGTAAATCCCAGTTATCAGCTGAAGCATATGGAAGGGGGGAGGGTCAGCTCAGAGTGGAGCTGGGGAAATCTGTTGAATTTTCTCACTTAACAGGGGGTAATGAGGAACAGTGGCCCAAAGAAGGGGAAGGCACAGTGTCCACAATGGTTTAGTGAGTATTTCCCAAAGCAGAATGCCACAGCTCCCACCCCACAGTAGGGTCACTAGATAGATTATAGACAGAAGTCTGTGTTTAATTATATTAGGAAGACAAGTCAAATGCAGGTAAATGAATGGATTGCTTATGGTGTGGACCTAAGGGACCTTGCATTTTTACATCTCTCAGCACATTCCACATGTTTCCTTGTTCTGTTGAACCAAGGAATATGGTGTGTGTTGTCTTCCTAGAGCATCCTCTGCCTTTTTCTCTAAGCAGCAATTTGCAGCAGTTTACTTGAAATACATGATGCTCACATACAAACAGAAGTTCTGGGCAGTGCAGATGGCTCCTCAGGGAAAGTCTGAGGACTTGAGTTTGATTCCTGGCACCCATGTGAAGGTAGAAGGGAAAACCAACTGTGTAAAGTTGTCCTCTGGCATGTGCATGCATACTACGGTGTGCACCCCTCACACACACATAATAAAATACAAATGAATACTTCAGTAACATATGGAGGAAAAAACTTAGTGGGGGTAGGGGGGAAGATAATTGGGGGAATGAAGGCCTATTTCTAACAATAAAACTATGTGATTCAAAATAGTAAATATTGGTAAATTAAACATTTATATTGAAACTAAACATTTATATTAGATAAAAATTGGCTAGATTTTAATTTCAAAAGGCATGGGCAAAATCAGAATGTTAGAAAACTAGACAGTGAAAATGTCTGCATGATTGCGAGCTTTGTGTTATACATTTCAAGAGAGAATAAGGAGAGGAAGAGAGAGAGAAAGTGGAAGAAAGGTACAGGGGCAGCAGGGACAAGGACCAGCATGAAAAGTAAACATCATGATAAAAATAAGGGTAAAAATTAGGGACAAGGGGCCCAAAAACTACCATGGTTGGGAACCCACAAAGGACAAATGTCATACAATGGAAAAGACATATAAAAAGTATTAAATATACAAAGATATATAAGTAATACATCAGGTATCATTACACCAAAAATTATTAGACTAAATCTTTAGACTAAAAATCATAACGATACAGTTTACTGTAAAAAAAAACAGCTATGTAATTTTAAAAAGATATTTTAATGAACATGTTCATGAGTCAAACTTTATGATCAAGAAGATGCAGGTGTTTTTTTCCAAAAACACCACTGGAAATGTGCTTGTGACACATTCTGAGCTGTGTGGGTTCAGGAGAGACAAAGCCAGCAGGGAGCAGAGGAAGCCCTGACTGAGGGCAGTCCTGAGGGGATGTGCAGCTTTGACCTGGGCACAGGCACGTAGAAGACGCCATTACCTCAGCCGAAGCAAAGTCTTCCTTGGTTGAGGCTCAAGAGGAATGAATAGCAACAGTCTCCTCAGGATTCACGTCTGAGTGACCAGTGTGTGTAAAAGACTAGCGACTGTAGCTTTTTCCTCCCAGAGACATATAGCCTGAGACTGCTCACTTGAAGATACACCTACCAAAATTAGCTAACCTCCCCCCTGGGCTTTATCTAATTGGGATGGTTTAAATGTGATTGGCTCATGGGGAAGTGCCACTATGTGAAGGTGTGGCCTTGGTGGAGTAGGTGTAGCCTTGGTGGAAGAGATGCATATTGTGGGGATGGACTTTGAAGCTCTGCCCAGTGCAGAAGAGCCAGTTTTTTCTTGTTTGCTTTTAAAACAAGACGTAGAACTCTCAGCCCCTCCAGTACCCTGTCTGCATGGATGCTTCCATGCTTCCTGCCTTGATGATAATGGGCTGAACCTCTGAACCTGTAAGCCAACCCCAATTAAATGTTGTCCTTTATTAGAGTTGCCTTGGTCATGGTGTCTCTTCACAGGACACTAATAAACATGCCAAGGGCCCAAGTGAGTGGCAGTAGCAGGTACTCACCAACAGAGTGAGCCCACCAACCTGAACTCAGCTTGTGTGTGTGTGTGTGTGTGTGTGTGTGTGTGTGTGTGTGTTTTCTCCTACCCTTTCTTTATTTCCATGAAGCCATTAGTCAGAGTTCCTGGCCTTGGTGCATGCACTAGCCATCCAAGATTCAAGTGCTATGAATGTGATCGACTATAATCCCTGCCCCACAGCTCTGCAAAATCCTCAAAGAGTTGCAACTCTGTGGCACCTTTTTAGTGAGCTAAGAGTACCATGCAGGCTACATGGACATCTTCATGTCCACCCACAGGAAACACTAGAAGTGCCAGGGGTGGGTGGGGCGGGAGTGAGATGTGTTTGTCTTCTGCACTTCACATGGCAGCCAAGGGGCATTTCGGTCTCCACTCCCTAGTTCACCACAGGCCCCTGTGTTACTTTCTTTTCTCTGACAAAACACCAGAGGAGAGAAACAGAAGGAAGGGTTTGTTAAGGCTCACAGTTTGAGGCACTATCAGTCTATTAGTGGAGCTGTGCAGTGGCTGACTACATTACATTAGGCAAGAGAAAGCTAGATCTAGCCAGAAGGAGGTGTGACCGTCAAAAGGCCACCTTTGGCAACCTCCTCTGTCATCAAGCTACATGTCTCCAAGACTCCATAACTTCCTAAAACAAAATCCTCAAAGAATTACATCTCTGTGGCACCTTATTAGTGAGCTGAGAAGACCGTGCAGGACACATGAGAGTGGTGTGTGATTTCTCAACACATCTCCAAAGTCAAATGTCTCTCCTGAGACTCATAGGCAAACTCTTAGGTGGGAACCCTCAGATGATCAAAACACACATTGTGTCATTCCAATGTCCAGTGGTGCAGAATATCCACTCCCATCCCAAGAAGGAGAAATGTAGGCACTCACTGTAAGGAAAGGCCGGACCAAAGCAAGACAAAAACCTAACATCACCAGTATGCTGGTGCATACCTTTAACCCCAACGTTGGGAAAGCAAAGGCAGGCAAGTTTCTATGAATTCAAGGCCAGCCTAACCTACAGAACACGCTTGGAGCCAATCAGAGCTTCACAGTGGCCAGTCTCCACTGTACCCTGAGTGTAATCTTCGTGGCTTTACACACAGCTCACTCCAACTTCCATGTCAAGCAACAACAACCCTATTACATGCTACCTAGACTCAAGGGCTTCCTCTCCGGAACCTCAGCACAAGCCCTTTAGACTGGTTAATACATTCACTCTGTATGTGTGCAAAACTGACAGCATTTGGATGATACCAAGTTCTGCTGCAGGCTTGAGATGTGGTTGGATCCCTGGACTAGAACTGCAACAGTCTCCATGTGCCCGTGTGCCTGAATAGTGAAAAACCTCTCTAGTTGACCCTGTTTGAGCATGTTAGCCCTGCAGTATTTCTCTGTTTTTCATATAAAAGTCTTGCAAATGAGTTTTCAGGTTTAGACCAAGGACTCCTCAGTGTGTGAATTCTTACCTTCCGATTATTATGTACAACAAAGCGTGTTGTTTCTCTCTCATAGCGATAAACTCAAAACAGCTTCAGCCTCTTCCTCTGCACTTCTTTTGCCTGCAGCTTTAAATGTCCTTACTACAAAGCTGCTTGTTTCCTTTTCTAAGCCCTTCCTTTGAGTTCTCATAAACCAAGCTAAACACAACTTAGCCACAATGATGTTACAGCCTGAGTGCTACAGTGTCTTAAAAGAAATGAATTAGTTAAACCATTGCTTTTGAATTTAGCTTCATCCTAATTTTCAGGGCTTGGGGAAAAGATTGCCAGATTCTTTGAAAGAATGAACCAGTTTCCAAGCCTCTTGTTCCCTCTACAACTGCCTGAGTGTTTACTGTCTACATTTTTATCAACATTTTGTTCTCATGAACTGCCCCCAGAAAGCCTATTAAACTCTACTGACAGCATTTTAGGGCTTGTCTAGCCCACAGCTCCTCTCTAAATTCTTAGAAATTCTTCTCTCCCATCTAGTCTAAAAGCTTAAGAATTACAAGGTCAGGTTATCTCAGGTCCAGTCACACTTCTTAGAATCAATTTTCTGTGTCATCTACCTTTCCTGTTGTGATTAAATGCCCGATTGAAGCAGTGTATGAGAAGGAGAGCCTGTGTAGGCTCACGGTTTCTGAAGACCTCCATTCCTAAAATGAGAAGAGTATGGAAACAACGCTGTGGGGTCACACTCTCCTGGGGAGGGGAAAGCACAGAGCTAGACTGGAGATAGAGGTAGGTATATCCTTCAAGTCTTAGCCCTTAGTAACCCACTTCCTATTAGCAAGCTGCCATGTCTCAAATACTCTCCAAACTCTAAAAACAATGTATTAGGTGAGAACCGAGTGTCCATTTCAAATGTCAAACACAGGAGGTCAAGTGTTAAGATAAACGTTCTGATGACTCCGGATGTCAAAGCTGGAGAAAAGAGTCCGTGGGACTAGCCCCAAACACAAACACTCGAGTACACTGTGGGCAGCATTTATTTTCGAAGCCAATGCCCATCAAGTAACCATTCCATCTAAATTAGCCCAAACGAGTTACAAATATAGTGGTGTCTTCTTCTTCAGAGGTCACATGACAGCTTCTAAGCCACACTTCCCATTAGATGGGACCAGGGCTCCTTTCGAAGGTGGATGGTTCTGGGTCTGAAGAAAGAATTGTGTAAGATGGAGCATCGTAAAATACCAGGAAGTCAAGAAATTACCATTGCTTTCAGGTCACAAACACGTTGAAATAATTGGGAAGATGGAACAATTTGATTTTGGGGGAAAAAAACGGGGATTTAAGTATGTGAAATACACTGACATTCATGAATCATGTAAAATTAGTCACTGTTAATCTGTGGGTACATTCTCTAGCCTTTGTAAATAAAAGAATACAATCTGGCATTTACTGTGCTTTTTGTTAGTTATACAGAAAATTGAGCTCTGCCTCACACTAGGCAAATAGTTCACCCCAAGCCTCCTTTCTTTAAAAAAAAAAATATTTTGAGATAAAGCCTCACTAAATTATTCAGGCAGGCTGTGGCTTGTGACCTTCCCATCCTGCCTCGATTGCAGCTGTGATGGCAGGCACGAGCCATCATACCAGCTTACAGATCTTTCCCATGTGACTCTAACACTGAATACTCAACTAAAGAACAAACCATTGTCATTTTAGAAATATTACAGATATAAAATAAGGAAACAATGGTAAATTCTGTAGCACTGTTATGTACCATTATCTACACCACTGTTGTAAACCATTGTCTACACCATTGTTATATACCATTGTCTACACCATTGTTATAGACTATTGTCTGTACCACGATTATGTACCATTGTCTATACCATTGTTATATACCATTGTCTACATCATTGTTATAGACTGTTGTCTGTACCACGATTATGTACCATTGTCTATACCATTGTTATATACCATTGTCTACACCATTGTTATATACCATTGTCTACACCATTGTTATAGAGTGTTGTCTGTACCACAATTATGTACCATTGTCTATACCATTGTCTACATCATTGTTATATACCATTGTCTACTCCATTGTTATAGACTATTGTCTGTACCACGATTATGTACCATTGTCTATACCATTGTTATATACCATTGTGTACACCATTGTTATATACCATTGTTTACACCATTGTTATATATCATTGTCTACACCATTGTTATAGACTATTGTCTGTACCATGGTTATGTACCATTTTCTATACCATGGTTATAGATTATTGTCTATATCATTGTTATGGGCCATTGTCTGTATCATAGTTATCATTTTATAACCATTATGAAGGTTATAAGGCCAGTGTGGGCTAGATAGCAAAGCCCTAGCTTGAAAATAAGGAACAAGTACATTATATAAAGTAATGATTAGTATCTTCAAGTTATCCTGGGTCCGAAGAGAAGTATATATGGATACAGATGAAACAATGCTGGTCATGTATTGATGATTCTAGGATCTGAGTGATACATAGATAATTGAGTTTTCTGTAGGAATATGCTCTTCAATATAGTTTTCTATATGACTAAACTTTTTCATGATAAGTTCTTTTTAAAAACTTTTTAAAACCTTAATCCTTCAGGAACTCTTTCATGGGAAGATACTGCTACAATATCATTTTATTTGCTTATTTTTTAACCCATAGACTATAACATTTTCAAAGAATGATTTTGTATACAAGTATTACTTTTAATACCTTTACACACACACACACACACAAATATATATCCTTTGCATATATAACATTTACATATATAACATTTATTTAGTCACAGAAACTAAATAACAAAATCTCATTCACTTTGCCAATCTTGAATTTCTTTCTTGCTTTTCATGCCAATTTTTTAAATTCTTTATTTTATGAGTATAAGTGTTTTATATTCTTTCTATAGCATTGGCTCCTTGGAGCCAGGCATCCTTCACTCACCCCTTCTCTGTTGTTTTCTTTTTCCTTGTCATCCTATCAGCCAGCTGCTTCTCTAGCTTATGTACAACCAAAGTCACATCAAAAAGTCACTGTCTTAGGGCAATTATTTTAACACACAATCTGGTAATTCACAGAGGTGTCTAATAATTCATGTTATTGCATCCCCATCTATGATGCTTAGATGGAATATATATGGGTGTATATGTACATTCGGTTCATTCAGTGCCTGAAGAGGACTGAACAGGACCTCATATTCTATGGAACTGCAGTCATAGGTGATTGTGAGCTACCATGTGGGTTTTAGGTACCAAATCTGTGCCCTCAGCAAAGGCAGCAAGAGTTCTTAACCACTGAAACATCTCTCCAGAATCATAACTTGAGTTTCAACAATACAATTTATATTTATAACTACATTTTGGTTTTCTAAGCAAATAGATGTAAGATTAATCATTTGGAATCTATTCTGATCATAAACAGAGCTCTTTGTGTTTTAAGCACCCGGTACCTTGTCTATGTATATTAAAAAATGAATATGTAAATAAATAAAGGTTTACAATGAGATCATAGTGAATTCACATATACCAAAACCTTGAAAATTGGTGGATCACAAAGATACTAAAATGTCATATGGAAAATTTAAGAGTATAAATTTAAGATAATGTATCACCCAGCTCTTCCTTTGATAATGACTAGTGAATGGAAAGGGAAAAAATGAAATATGTCTGAAGATAAATAATGGTAGCTAGCAAGTGAAAATTCTGTAGAGAAAAGTGTTTGCTAATAAGTGCTTGAACATTTAAAGCAGAAAAGCACAGAGCCTGATGGCATTGGAGGTTCAGGAAAGAGTGTCGGTATTGAGACAATCCCAGACTGAGGTTTTCACGAGGAGGATTTTTTTGTGTGTGTACAATTAATGGATCAAACTCATGTTTACACATATCCTTAGTCTATTGTTCCATCTAAGCATTGTAGATGGGGATGCAATACATGAATTATCAGGCACTTCTGTGAATTACCATAATGTGTGTTAAAATCATTGCTAGAAGTCAGTGACTTTTTGATCTGACTATGGTTGCATATAAGCTAGAGAAGCAGCTGGCTGATAGGATGACAAGGAAAAGGAAAGCAACAGAGAAGGGGTGAGTGGAGGATGCCGGACTCCAAGGAGCCAATGCTATAAAAAGAAGGGGTGAGTGGAGGATGCCGGACTCCAAGGAGCCAATGCTATAGAAAGAAGGGGTGAGTGGAGGATGCCGGACTCCAAGGAGCCAATGCTATAGAAAGAAGGGGTGAGTAGAGGATGCTGGACTCCAAGGAGCCAATGCTATAGAAAGAAGGGGTGAGTGGAGGATACCGGACTCCAAGGAGCCAATGCTATAAAAAGAAGGGGTGATTGGAGGATGCCTGGCTCCAAGGAGCCAATGCTATAAAAAGAGTCTAAGGGAATAGCAACTAGATGCAGGGTGGGGGTTGGACAAAAACTTGTAATGGAAGAGCTAGCAAAGACTTTAAAAACAAACAGGAGAACCTGGAAATGCTGAGCCACAGATAAGATCAAAGATTACTGAAATGGAAAAGGCTTAAGAATATTAACAAAGTCAACAATGTGTTCAATATGAATTTGTTTTGCCACAAAAATTATAAAGAGTTTAAAAGGCTATTAATGTTGAAGTTTTGGGGATACCATGAATGATTGGATATGTTTTCACATTCTTATTTTATTCTATTTTATAGTTTTCAAAAATGTGCATATCTGATTTTGTACTAACAATACATGATTATAAAAATATGCAATATGTGTGATACAAAATACTTCCAAAAAATAAAGTACACAGAACAATCTGAACATATTGAGTTCTTAAAATTTTTGGAAAATCAATCTATAAATATAATGGATTTTTAATTCCAATTTCAATCAGGCATTTTTAGACCTTTATTGTAGTAGTAAAAACAACAACCATAAAAGAAAATTGACAATTAAATGAAACTACATTATCGTTTGCAATTTGGAAGTAATCGAATGGCAAATACTGAACAAGGGAACGTTCTCTCACATAAACAACTTAATAGCTGTAGTAGGGACAAAAGATTTTTAAATTATTACATATGCACCTATTCATTGAGACATACACAGATGCAATGGTACATGTTTGAATATCAGAAGTCTACTGGTGGAAGTTGGTTATTTCCTTCAACCAGGTGGAACTTAACAATCTAACTCAGGTTATCAGGCTTGTCAGCCAGTGCCTTCGCCTCCATGTTCTAGCAATTTCCTCCATGATAAAACCATACACCCTGGAGAGAAAGTTGTTACTAAAACATAAGATGCCCTAAAGAGAGGTGAAGCATTTCATCTTGCAGGAAAACTCCTTAAGCTCAGAAAGAAAATGAACAACTCTTCAAACAAACACATCTTCAGGAAGTCCCTGAAACTAACAAGATTTACAAGAGCCTCCCCTCTCCAAACATATATAAGCTGGAAAGATTATAGAGAAATACTCTAGAAAAGCTGAGCTAGGAGAGGCTCAGACCATCCTAGACACCTAAAAGAAGCAGAAATTAACTGAACTATATGGAATAGACTCTCACATGATCTGCCTGAAAGAGACCTTCTCCAACTTATTGAGCTACCTGTAGGCTGTGCAGTGCACTCCAGGTTTCCAGCTTTCATGAGCTGTTAATGTACTAGGATGGGCTTTGGTGATGCATTTGTCTTCAAGTCGTTTCTGCTTCCATAAGTAACTGCTCACCCATATTCCTCTAAGTAACCCTAATGTAACTCATCGGTTTATTAAGTTAGACTTTAGTAGTAACTGTTGTAATTTAGTCTTTCATAGGTCACCCATCTGGAACGAATACACCTTTGTTTACATCTCCCTGGGTTTAGTGTCACACAATTATCTGATGAGCCATCTCACTAGCCCAAAAGATGTTTTTGTTTTGTTTTTTGTTTTTGTTTTTGAGATTCAATGCCTGATAATTTATTTGTTACCCTTAAATACTTATTTTTACCTGGCCTCAGAAATAAAATCTCTCAGTGAGGGCAGCCTCCATCTGTCTAGTGGCAATCTCATCTAGAAGTTTTCGCTGGCTTCCTTCATTCTCTTGGCCAAACTTTAGCATATTCTACAGGTTCCCCCTTGTTTTTCTTAATGTGCTGTTTCTTCAGAGCAATAGATTGAGCTCTGTGTTGGGTGCACCCAAGCTCTCCTTGGGTGCTTTGGTCCTCGGCTTCTTACTGTCTTTGTTTCAGGGCTTTTTGGTGGACAGTATCTTCTTTAGAGAAATGGAAAAGGTTTGGATTCTCCTCCATCTCTCTGGTGCCCACCACAGAGGCACAGTATTGTCTGTCTGTCCAGGTATGCCTTTCGTTCCTTTTATTAGAATAACCACATTGAGAACAGAGATTGTTAGCTACAGTGCATCCGCAAACAGGCTTGTGCTGCCTCTGCCTCTCCCCAGCTCTCTCTGGTCTATAAAGCAGATCATTCTTCCGTGATGGAGTCCTAAGGGGGCAGTGGTCAGGAGATGAGAAGGTAAAGAAGACAGAAAAGCTGGGATTGGGAGGTCCTGCACAAGCTATGTCTTATGCCAAGCAAACTTACTAAGAAATGTAGCATGTCGTATGCAGTTTTTAGGGGACAAAAGGAACAAAATCATTAAGAAACTAATCAAGCAATGTTGAACAAGAGGAGCACAGAATATCTCAAGGGTGTCTTGATGGAGCACACAGCAGCCTTGGCACTGATAAATTCAGTCTCTTCAGGGGAGAAGACAAGCTGCCAAGAACTAAAATCTTAACTCCTTTAAAACTGTGGCCCCAGGCTCAAAGCAGATAGAGCTTGCCAAGTCTGCCCTTAGGCAAGGACATAGAACTAATGTTCCTTAAGACTTTCCTCAGGGCTTCTGAGAAAGCCTAGGGTCAGCCTGCCTCTCTCTCTCTCTCTCTCTCTCTGTGTGTGTGTGTGTGTGTGTGTGTGTATTCATTCATATAGATATAGATATAGATATAGATATAGATATAGATATAGATATAGATATAGATATAGATATAGATATAGATATAGATATGAATGAATGTCAGTTACTTAACAGCAGGTATACTCTGAAGTTCATCAAGACTCCTTGCTTCATGGGAAAATCTTGTCTACATTCCTGTCACAGATTCAGACCACATAACCCTTTTACTCTTCACATGAAAAATTAGTAGCTATTTCTGTGGCCACGCCCCCTCATAGAAAGCACAAAGCTTGCATTCGCCGTCCACTTCAATTAGTATCTGACAGACAGTGAATTAGCTTCGTCTTGACATGACTGACCACCTAGAAGGTGCTGTGGGGCGGGGGAAAGAAGCCCCAAATAATATTGTTTTTAATCAGTAAGAAATGCAATACAATCCCTACCCAAAACGAAAGGAAGTAGTGTTCACAGGAGATCTAATAACAATAAAGTCACAGGCTAGAATGTTTGGGATTTCAAGGATTCAAAGAGCAGCTCCTGTGGGAAGAAGGTAAAGTTAACTCTGAGCCTCTAATTGGACAGTAAACTCAAGCATGCCCAGGACTGAGCATGGGGGTGTGTGGCAGGATCCACACAGGCACAAAGTCATAGGAGTCAAAGGGCACCAGGCCACATCATTGTCATTTTAAGAACTGAGCTGCCTCTGTTGGGCCCATGGGCCACCTGTTTGTGACTCCTATGTAGCTATCAGAGAGTACAATGTTGATCCAAGTCACAAAGGAGGAAGTGAAGAGACCAGTGGCCTCCTGGGATAGATTTGTTTCCAATTGTGTAAATGATATAAAACAAGCATTGGGCATTTTGCTCTGAAAACAGGCTCTCCTGGTGCTTTGGCATGGGATAGGTATACAAGCACCCTAGGAACAGACATTTATGGGTTGGGAGAGAGAGACAGGAAAGGTAAGGGGAATGGAACGGAAGTTGACAGCCGTTAGTATCTTCTGTAGAAACTGAAGGTGAAAGGCAGAGGCATACTGGGGCAGAAACACAGAATAGGCAGTGCCAAGACCATAGTTCAGTCAGTCCTTGGCTAAGACTGGCAGAGAGAACAAGGCAGACTCTAGCATGTGATGCCCTACAAACAGCCCCGCCCTCGCCCCTCCTCTCTCCACACCACAGTGGGCAGGAGTAGAAAGATGGAGAGGATAAGTCATTGAGTATAAAAGGACATGTGTCATCAGCATGACATCACAGGTAGGAACAGCAGTATTCAGCAGGCTCAGCCTGGCGCTCTCTACTTCTCTGCCCACAGGTAACTAAGAGAAAGACAACTCTTCCCTGGCTTGCACAGCAACACTCTGAGAGTCGAATCTGTGTAGAATCTCACAGTGGGCTGTCATTTTGTAAATAAGTTCTCTACAGCTATCATTAGTCACAAGGATGCTGTAGGAGATGAGGGTGGGCCTGAAACCTGATCGCTGGTGTCCTTAGAAGCCCAAGTAAAGACCCAGAGGCTGTGCTTAAAGCGAGAGTATTGAATGATCCTGGCCTAAGGGGGGAAGTGGAATGGTGGGAAGGGTCATCAGCAAACTGAAGTCAAAGGGAAATGGAGAATATTCAGGGGTGAGAAGTCCTGGGGGTTAGGGGGGACATGGTCCTGCCAATGCATTGTCTGAGGACTTCTCACTTTCAGAACCATAATGAATCGATTTAGCTTCACTGCCTGGTTAATGGCTGTTTATTCTAACAACCAGAGGAAACTGATAGTCTAGGGTTCAATGACTGGCGGTGGTGAAGTCCACAGCTGAAAATTCTGAGATGGAGTTGAAGGCAAAATCGGATCACGCCAATCAGAACACTAGCAAACGGTTTTGGATGGAGGAATGTTGGCACTAAAATTTCTATGCAGAAGCAACCATAAAATGGTAGCTTCAAAAACAAACAAACAAACAAAATCAATGATGGCTTAGGCCAGGGGTTCCCAACCTTCTAAATGCTGCAACCTTTAACCTTTTGATACAGTTCCTCATGTTGTGCTGACCCCCAACCATAGAATTATTTTCATTTTTACTTCATAACTGTACTCCTGCTTCTATAGGAATCATGATGTACATATTTTGGGAGATAGAGGTTTACCAAATGGGTTCACATCTTCGGGCTGAGAACTCCTAGATTGAGAGAACGTACGAGAGTAAAATCTGCTCTACTAGACAGTAAGATATCTTCTAGATTTCCTAATACCATTGTGGCCCTGGTGCAGGAAACACTGATGAAGTTGTGGATTGGGTTAGAGAGTCCAATAAGAGATTGCAACTCACGGGAACCTACTACCAGATCTGTCATTTGTGAGTCTACTTTCTCTCTCTTATTTCCTGCAAATAAATCCAGCTCAAAACCATTCCCCAATAAGAAGCAAAGCTTTCTGGCGTGATGAAACGGAGGGTTGAATTGTGTTGTGGTTTGTTCAATCCAAGTCTGATGTGTAGTTTGCTTCCAATATAACAGTGCAGAGGGGTGGTAGGTCCTTCAGTAAGTGCCCGTGCCAGCTGAGTTTCTGTGGCTATCCCTCCTGCAAGGTGGTGTTTCTGTTTCTCCTGCTGTGTTATGATGCAACTCAGGGACCCCCACATGAAGCCCGCTTAGATGGTGGCACCACTTTTTCAGATTTCCCAGCCTTCAGAGCCAGGAGTTAAAGAAATCTCTCTCTTTTCTTAGGACTTTCTCAGTGTGTGGTATTTTATTGCAGCAACACAAAATGGACTAAGACAACGTTCAAGTGCATTCCTGGCTGTTGAAAGTAGCTGATGTGGTGAACTGAGGTCCAGGAAAATGTGGCTTTAGTCTTCCATCGAGGGGATGAAGTCAGTCATGGTTGGATTCAATTGGCAGAATAAAATTAATTGTGATGGGAGGGGCAGTCTCTTCCAACAAGACAGAGAGATGACCCACCAGTATGGAGGTGGTAAAAATGCACGTGTTCTGATGGATCAAGAGTGAGAGGTTTGTAAGTGGAAGTCCAGAGACCCCCAACCGAGGGGCAGAATGTCCTGAGGAGCTTACAAAGAATGCCAGAAGACAAGCACTGTTGCTCTCTCCACAGCCCATAACATGAGGCGAGGTGAAGGAAGGGGAGGTGGAGGCTGAGCTTTGGTCCTGGGTTGCTATGACACTGTGCTGGGTTTGAGGTGCTTGGCTCAGGAGTGCTTACATCTAGGTGGGAATTAACCACAGGGAGTCCTGAGCTGGGAGGTCAGGGCAAGTGCACCCCACACTCCATGCTGCAGCAGCCATGGCCTCATGCATTCAGGCCCAATCACTTCCCCACTTAACCTTTCCAAATCATGTCTGCTTCCGGAGCCATCCCAGATGGCCTTGGCCCCCGTGCCATGTTGTGGGGGGACTGGGTTGCTACCCACTGTGTCAGACACTCGTGCTCCTAGGTGTCATTTAATTATATGACTCCCAGAAGTGCAGGAAAGATGCGTGTCTCAGTCCCACTTCTTTGAGTGACTCCAAGACATTTATCTAGTTTTCTACAAGGAGAAAGGAAGCAGACAGTGACAGACACTGACTTCAGATTCAAGAAGAACCATTTAAATATATCTGACATGTCCTTGGATACATCAGTGAGAGCTGATTAGGAACGACACCAGTATCTCTCCAGTGCCAAACCCACGGGTAGCAGCCAGGGGCTGAGCCCTTTCCAGTCTGTGCTTCGCTTGGCTTTCCTACTCACCTCAGAGTCCATGTTCTCAACTAGCACTCAGGTTCTGATAAACAATGCCATGTGTCCAAACCCAAAGGGACTGCAAGTGTGACATTTTCTGTAATTGTTTGGAAATGTGCATTTATAAATGATTTTGCACATTTGGGTTCAATTAACTTTTTAGAGGGATGAAATTGTGTTAGGAAAAGGGCCATTTCTTTACATTCCATTCTTGCTCCATTTGTCAACCAGAGCACTGATTGGTGCCTTCTTCTCTTCTCCCGAAATCCAATCTCCTTCAGAGACAACTGGGAGGCCCTCTGACCCCTGGGTTTTCTGACCAGAAGTGGGCTATCACTGACTTCTGTATTGACTCTTCTTTTTTTACTAGGCCAATAAACCGTTCATGGAATTCCTTTTCCTTTTTCAAAGAAACCTAAAAGACTGCTGCTCTCATACTCTTATTCCCCTCAGGAATTCGCTTTTATCATAATTAGATTAAAGTTCCTGAGGTTCTGTCCAACCAACAGTATATGTTAGCAGGATTCTTAGCAAATACTTTTCCCAAGCCTGTAATTTGGGTCCTAATGCAGCCAGCTCATCCTGGGGATTTATAGCAATGACTACTGTCTGGTACATCGTCAGGCCTAAAAAGCCTTCTAATGGCTCACAGCAGCCCTAAGTGCTGTTTGCAAAGGCCTGAAATTGGGGCTAATGGTATTTTGAACAGGAAGCCATCCTCTGCACTAATCCCACACTGGGTTCGTTTTGTCTGCCAAGGTCACGCAGGACCCTGCTCAGAATGGTGGCCAGTTGGGTCACTTTCAGTGAGTCTTACTGGAAAGCGCTTGGCACGGTCTCCTGTGAAACTGAAAAGAGAGTGGTATCAATTTCTTAATACTTCAAAATAAATTAGCCAAACACCTTCTTCACCATCCTCTTAACCATGGCTCTTGCTAATGGCTTCATCAGTTTGGCGTAGAGTTGGTAGGAAGCATTTGGGTGAGCCAGCGACTCCCTTAGCGGCTATTCTGTGTTCAGGGCACATGGCTTAGCTCAGAGACAGCAATGCTCACTGAGAGAGTTAAACAAGACCCCTTTGTTGCTCAAAAACCCCCCAGAGGGGCTGAGGACATGCTTCAGCAGGTAAAATGCTTGCCATGGAAGCAGGAGGACCTGGTTTCAGATCCCCAGAACAACATGAATCTGGGCATGGCAGTACATTTGGGAAGCCCAGTATTCCCATGGTGTGATCCAAGGTGAACACACAAGAATCCCGGAAGCTCCTGGGCAAGTTAGCCTGGTGTTGCACAGTAGTGAATAACAAAGAGACCCAGCCTCAAACACATAAATTTACCCTCTGACTACACACGTCTGCCAGGGCACATGCACAAGCATGCGCATGCAGGAGCATGGACACACACACACACACACACACACACACACACACAGGCCTGCCATAGCAAGACCAAAACAACTGAGTGACCCAGAAAAGTCAATCAAGAAATGTCTTTTGGCATCTACCTGTTTCTATCTGTCTCGCCCCATGAGCATCCCCACCTGATTCAGTACTGAACACTGTCAATCACTGACCCTAAAAGAGAACGTCCTGCACTCCAGGGCTGACCCCCACAGACCAACAGTGACTGAGCCAGTTAATTCAAGCAAGGGCCAGTATGTGACCATTTGCAAATATCAGTTAACTAAAAAGACACCAGGGAGACATGAACATGTTTGGGAAAGGGTGGGCAAGTGCACGCAGGGTGGGAGGCAGATCCAAGTAGCTCTGCTTATGTGACTCAAACTCCTTAAGTATCCTGAGTGTGGTGATCAAGCTGGCTGTTCCTGCTTAGCTCGTGTGCATAGATTTGTTAATGTCCCTGATTCTTTCTGAGGGGATTAAAGTTAGAAACTATCTCAGTCATTTACTGGCTGACAGGAAGGTGAGCCACTTTTTGAATGTTATCTGGTTTGAAGGGGGCCCTAGTATGAACTTTGTGACCAGTGAATGGAGACTCTTGGTGTTTTGCCTAAGATTTGGCTCAGCATTTGCCGGTAGTGGGCTGAGACACTTTCTGTGGCTGAGACCTTGGCTAATGCTGGGCAGGTTTGTTTCTGGAAATTCCACTTCTTTTCTGAGGTGAAGACTCAGGAAGGACCAACGCAAGACATTGAAGTCAGTGGGCTCAGGGTTATAATGGAAGTGAAACTCTAGAGCTGGCAAGGTACTTTAATCTAAAGTCAATTACACCATTCTTCTTTTGTGTGGGTGTTCAGTTGCTTTCACAAAACTTCTTTCTTAGGCCACCTCAAACCTTGGCATGTCCAAATGGAAGTCACTGGGATATTGAAAATACTAGATCCTTTCTTTCCTCCAGACATCTGGTGGCATCACACCTCCACAGGTAGAGATGTGACTACTGCTGTGGCCTTTGATGTATGAGTGGACACAACAAGAGTCACATCCTTACGGAAGAAGCCTAAGATCCAGAGTGCATTACTTAGTTTTTTCATTGCGTGGCAAACTCCCTGATGGAAACACCCTACCACAGGTATCTTGACCCAGTCCACCGCTGTGGAGGAGGCGTGGCAGTAGGAGCGGCTCCTAGACTTGGCCACGGGAGCTTGCTCACAACTGGGCACATCAGGAAGCAGAGATTCAACTGTAAGTGGTGCCCACTGTAAACCCCAAACCCCACCTTACCGCCTGCAAATAAAACCTCTCCCGCCAAAGGTTCCATATCCTACCCAGAGTGTCGCACCAGGGCCCTAGGTGTTCACTACATGAGTCTGATGAAGAATGATTGACTCTCTAACCATAGCACAGTGCAGGATTCACCATATTGCTATTTCCCTCTGCCTCTGAGGACCACATCAATATCGCCATTGTGCTTGCTCCGCCAACCACGATCCCAGTGTAGCTGCGACAAGGAACTGAATTCATGGTTATGCTGCACTCTCATAGGTAGCATTATAGCTGTGCATTATAGCGTATTTTTTATTACCATTATAACTGTGTCACCTTTTTTTTTTTTTTTTTTTTTTTTACAAATCATCTAGAACTAGAAAGAGAATTTTGTTTGAAAGTGAGATTTTTGACTGGCCCATTCCTTGGTTTCCAAATATCTTTTTATTAATGTTAAAATATGTTCACAATAAGAAAAAAATTCTTAAAGCATACTATCTAGGTGAGTGGGCTGAGAAATGATTCAAGCAGCTTCCTATGGGATATGTGGTCCATGTCTCTCATCCAAAACATCCCTGTGCCCCCAGGCTCACTTGGGATGCAGGGATGTGGCTGGTCCTCATTGAAGTTCATTCACTAAAGCTCTGAGGGTGAGGTGGATCTGCTAATTGGCTTAGTCCTTCATGTCAGTTATCCATCTCTACAACCTGACTCCATAATACCTCTTCTCACAAGCTCCAGTGGAGTGTGCATTTGCAGCAATAAATCTGTGCCATTAATATGTTGGTCATGTTCTATGGCTATAAAGCATCCCGCGATGGGACCAGCATCATGAAGAGACGTGCTTTATAGATACTCTTGATTCACATCTCGCAAGGCTACTCTTCAGCTGCCCTTGATCAAAACGAGCAAGGAAGGCAGAGTAGAAAGCTCCCATGAGTTCTTCTCCTCGGAGGTGAAAGTTCATGCAGTAGACACTTAAACAAAACCCAGTTCTCAGGGGCTGTAGCTATAGCACAGTGGTAGAGCATTTGTGGAGCATGTGCTAGGCTATGGGTTCAATGCCCAGTGCCACTAAGTAAGTAAGTAAGTAAGTAAGTAAGTAAGTAAGTAAGTAAGCCACATGGGCTTAAAAACTCTCTTTTCTTGGTAGCTGACAAGGGTGTATTTCTCAGAGGGGCATGTGAGATGGGAGAGGTGAAAGGTCTGAGGGACCAACGACAGAAAGCTCACTCGTGACTAGTGCAGAAATAAATGGTCAAGAAAGGACATCATAGAATATAAAGTTTGACAGCAAATCCTTTAATCTTAAAATGCCAGAGAGAAGGCCAAAAAAGACAGTGTTCTCCTTCTTTTGTTGGGTAACTGCAGGTTTCAGCAGGGAGAAGCAGGCTCTGTTTGGCTGGGACAGCAGGGACTGAGAGACAGGATTCTTCAGTGACAGTATTCACTAGTGACTTCCACTGAAGCCCCCTCTGCTTTCCTCTGCTCTGGTACCACCATCCTTATAAAAACACAATTCTACTCATAGGTTGGGTTAACACAGCTATGTCTTTATATACAAATGATTTGTCAAATAAACATAAGTAATAATTTGTTTTACTTGGAATTAAGTAGAATGTCAGATGTGATTGTCTTCATCTTTTTAGATTTTATTTTCTTTAGATTTTGTTTTAATTTTAATTAGTACACAGAATAAAGTATTTTCCTATGGCATTTTCATCACACTTGGTTTTGGCTGCTGGTCCCAGCCCTGCTTCTCTCTCCCATCTCTCTCACCTCTCCACGCCTCACCCCTGTGCATGTACTGGGCTGTCTCAGCACTCCACCTCTAATTTCACATCACACATGTACATTAACGCCCCTCCCCCACTCCATCCTTAGAGCCTGATTGTTGTTAGACTTCTCTGTATCCGTGAATAAAGATGTATTCTACTTATGCCTACACTGTGTGAAATTCCACTCTATGACTACATGACATTTTGTTTTCTACTCCCCTCTTGATGGACCTGAAGGTTGTTTCTAACTTTTCCTCTTTCACAATGAACATCCTTGCCCATAAGTTTTTCTTGTGTATCTAGAAGTAAGTCTATGAATTATATAGATTTTCAACTTTACTAAATATCATCTGAGTCTCTGGTGGTCATTATTCTGATTTAAATTAACTAGCAGTAAATAGAAGATTGAAATGACTTTCTGTCATGTGTTTCTAAGCAGTTAGTATGATCAATCTTAAAAAATATTGCTGATGGGCATCAAACTATTGTTTCAATACTTATTTTCCCCATCACTTGCGAAGTAAAACCTTTTTATCTCCATATTTATAAATTATTTCCTTTCCTACTTCTGCTAAAGCTTTATTGATATGACTTATCCCTGCTGTATATTCACTTTTCTCTCTTTTTACTTGCATTGCTCAATTTATTCCGGACATGGTTGACTTGACTGAGTTACTTTTCCATTCATCTTCTGTAACTCTGTTCCTGGCACTTTGGAAGCATGGAAAATTTTTTTTAATAATTAAACAAAGCTTATCTGTTGGGGGCAGTTTTGGTGCTGCTGTCTATTCAAATGCTAAATACCAGCCCCCATGATCTGGTTGCCCCTTGAACAGAGCCTCAGGTACACTAAGTGAGGTGTAAACTTTCCTTGTCTTATTCTCTGACTGCTTAAATAAATGTGGCTGACAGTCAATTACTGGGGAGAATAGAGGTAGGCAGGGCTAGGTTGCTGGGCTCAGGGTCCTAGGTAGGGACCACAAGGAGAGAAAGAGGAGGAAGAGAGAGGAAGGAGGACTCCCTTAGACGTGACAGGCCAGGAGCATGTGGCTGAGTGAAAGATCCCTGAGGATGGTTTGATGAAGCTGAAACCTGTCGATACTCAAACAGCGAGTACTTGGGGAGAGCTTCGGGGAAATGAACAGTCTAGCATATAGAATAATAGATTAGGGGTAATTTGCCCAATAATTGTGCTAAAGCTGATTTTGAAGACTTCATAGGACTCTGCCTCAATTACTGGAAGGCTGCCTGGGTCATATTAATAACTAATAGAATTATTAAATAACATTTAATATACCATTTATGTTTTACATTTATCAGTATTTTTCTGTATGATTCTGGATAGTTTTACTTCTTCAATGGTCCCTTTTCCCCCTTATCTTCCACCAGCAGTGTTCTCCAAGTTCTGCATTTCAATAATAGAAACACCTCCATTGCAAAATTGTGATGACTGAAGGATGTGTGTTGTTTTCCTAATGCATAGACAAGAACAGAAGTTGTATGATGTACCTGACATAATTAAATAAATCCTTATAAGGAGATTAATGATTAAGCCATGTGCTCATTTTAACAAAGATACATACGAAACATCACTGTATAAAATACAAATAATCAGGAATCCAAGAACCCAATAACCAAGAGAAAATTTACTGGATGGGGCTCAAGTCGTCTAGATGGAGCAGAAGAAATGGTAAGCAAATTCAAAGACAGACTATGGAATGAAGTGTGTCAGAGGGGTAAAAACAAAGTAACTGAAAGAGAAGTGTGGAAGGCAGTGTATGTACTATAGAAGTCTGCAAAGAAGATGTCTTAGTTAGGGTTTTACTGCTGTGAGCAGACATCATGACCAAGGCAACCAACTCTTATAATGACAATATTTAATTAGAGATGACTTACAGGTTCAGAGGTTCAGTTCATTATCATCAAGGTGGGAGCATGACAGCATCCAGGCCAGCATGGTACAGGAGGAGCTGAGAGTTCTACATCTTCATCTGAAAGCTGCTAGCAGAATACTGACTCCCATGTGGTTGGGAGGAGGGTCTCATTGCCCATTCCCACAGTGGCACAGCTCCTCTAACAAGACCACACCATGCCTGTGGCTGCTGCTTGCAGTCCGGCAGCTTGTTTCTTCAAAGACAATTGGCTGGCGGCTTAGGGAGATGGCTCAATGGGTAAAGTCCTTGTCACACAGTCCTGAGAACCTGAACTTGAGCCCTAGAATCCATCCACGTCAAGAAGCATGCCCTGATACTCTCGGTGCTGTGGAGACAGACACAGGTGGGTAACTTTGGCTTTCTGACAAGCCAGCCAGACCTTTTTAGAGAGTTCCAGGCCAGTGAGAGACTCCGTCTCACAAAACAAGGTAGGAATGTCTGAGGAACAGTACCCATCATGGTGAGAATGAATAGTTAGCATCGCAGAGTTGGCTTAGTGGTGAAGAGCACTGGGTACTTTTCCAGATGACCAGGGCTCAGTTCCTAGCATCCACATGGCAGCTCACACTAGTCCATAACTCCTGTTCCAGGGAATATGACACCCTCTCTGGCTCCTATGGGCACAGTGGTGCATAGACATGCTTGAAAGCAAAACACTCACACATATGAAATAAACGCTAATGATGAAAAGGATTAACCAAGTTCCTTTTCCTACAGCCTCTGTGGAAGTCTGCCACAGGGGCTGCTCACCTCATTTGCACAAAGGAGAAGTTGCTTGGACTATCAGCATGCTCGTGAGCTTTTTGCCTTGTATCCAACCTCCTTCTAGTAATCTACACCTCTCATGGACATTAGCTAGATGGACCATGGGAAGAGAAGAGGGGTGTTAGAGTCACTTTGTACCTAGCTCCTCATATTTAAGGAATTAAATCCTCAAACCTCAAAGCAGAAAAATGCAAAATATTGTCTTTTAAGCCACAGTGTCTGCTACCACGGGCTCAGTGCTGTGGGCCACCCTTGCACTGTTGCTTAATGGAGACTCATCCTGAAGATGTGGACAGTGCCCTGCCTTGGTGAGCTCAGGAAGCTGTGGGCTGCAGAGGGACGCATCATCCTGTGGGGCCTGGTGTGGCCTGGAAGTCATTTTTTTCCAGATGTGCCTTCTGTTTCAAAGGCGCATTTTGAAGCCTGTGGGCAAGTGATCAAAAAGACTACTGGATATTTTTCTCCATGTGTGATAACAGTTGGAATATGGAACTACAACAGAGGTGGCACTGCTGACTTCTGAAATCAAGAGGACTTGCACACACACACACACACACACACACACACACACACACACAAGCATCCTACAATTCTGGAAGCCTATCATGAGAAGTAGTGGGAATTATTAAAAATTCATGCTATCTTGCTAAATATTTAAGAAGAATAAACAAAGCCCTGCAAACAGCAAAAAGGCATTTGCCTAGGACAGGTGCCTGAATTATATAGGTTGTCATCCAATTTAATATGAAAGTGAATCCCAGCTCTCTTGATTGTTTTAGAAGCGACCTGGGGGTGGGAGGCAGGTGACTTTTGTACTGCCATTATCAGACCACTTCAAAAACTTCCCTGGATGCTCTTCTCATCCCCTCTCAAACTCATCCCCTCTTGGCCCCTTCTCTAACCTAGTCAGCTGTTGCCTTCGCCCTATAATGGGAAAGACGGGAAAATCAGACTCAACTATTGCAACAATGAAATCCATTTATAGAGTGTGGGATGTGGGTACATGCACATGACATGGCATATTGGATTGTTAAGGTCAGAGGACAACCTGTACGAGTGGGGTCTCACCATCATGTGTCTCCCAGGGATAGAACACAGGCCATTGGGTTTGACAGCAAGCCCATCTTGCCAGCCAACTCACCAGCCCTAGAAAAAAAATTTAAATCATATTTGCAACCACTTCTGTACCCAGAATCTTTCCAATGCTCCCCAAATAGACAGGCACCATACATTTCTTTTTAACTCCAGACACACCCATAACATGCCCTACCAAGGAAACTTATCATTCAGTTACATGGAGCTTCTGGCCTCTCCTGAAATCTTGAATGTGTTTCTATGGCCCCTTTGTGTAAAACACTTAGCACAATTAATTGTTGTGTACAAATGATGTTACTGTGAAGGAGTCGGGGTGGAGTCGAATCATACGTGCCTATAGATCACCTGCCTGACCTCTCTGTAGGCCGTGCTGAACTAAGATGGATGTGCGTGTGCAGATTGTTTTCCAGTTTGGAGGCTGCAAGTGTAGCTTTATGAAGATCGGTGGTTTCTCAGTTATTTAAGATCACTACAACTGTGTCCTTGGAATAAATGTCTGTATAATGGGGTTCTCTAATCTGAAGATATTAAGTATTGGTGCACTTACCTTACCAAGTAATTTTGTAATACATATGCTTTAATTATGTTAAAGGCAACAATAGAACACAGAAAAACACAATTTAGTTTTTATTTCCTTGAACACTAGATAAATTTAGTTATGTTTTGCTCATTGACCTGAAACTCTACAATTTAAGGCTACTTCTCCTTTGCCTGAAATAATTGTCATCACAGGTGTACCTGTGTCAGTTTGTGGCTTTTAATTGTTTTATGGTTACACACACACACACACACACACACAAAAAAAACATATGTATAATCTTAGTATTGGTTAAAGTAAGACTTACATAAAGTCAATCAATGGGCAGGAGATTTAATTGGCCTTGATTCCATCGTGCCGGAGACTGTGTCACTATGTGCAGCTGCGTAGCTAAAATAGTCCCATGCTAAGGAAGAGGTGTTGTGTACCACACTGTCTCTCCGTTCACTGACAGTCAAGCCCGTGTATGTAATATATTTCATTAACCAGTACAAGGCTCCTCTTCTCTTTGTCTTTTTAAACTTTGCCTGTTTGAAGCATCATCCACCTGTTCATCAAAAGTACTTTTCAGTTCCTACTGTGAGTGAGGCTATTCCAATAGACTAAACACAGAGAGCCTCTGCTCTGTGAAATTTCATCTGCCTGATTTATTATTATTATTATTAGCTACAAATAACAAATGTAACTTGTAACAAAATTTCATAGAATGTTACAAAATGTTAAAGTAGAGGGAGCTAGAGAATAGGGGTATGTAGTATGAGGTGAGATACTAATAAATCTAAATACTTTAATACCAAAGATCCCTGAAGGACACAGGAGTGACAGAGACACAATTATCTGAAATAGGAGTATTTAAGAAAGAAAAATGGCAGATGCAAAGGCCCTGGGGTGGTAGAACTCCTGGTGTGTTTGGAGACTAGCAAGCAGGTCGGTGTACCAGACAAAAGTGAGTCAGAAAGAAAGGGCAAAGGGTGTGGTCAGAAATGCAGTAAATAGTCGCTTGTGCAGGGTTTTAGAGTTGTTGTGAGGGGTATGCCCTGTGGCCTATGTAAAGCAGAGAGACATTATAACAAAGCATGAACCTTGTGACTATCTTTTAACAGATTCAGTTTAATTACTCAAGCTAAAGATATACTTTTGAAAGAACACACACAAAAGAGACTTTTGAAGGGTGATCCAATGATTCCATTGTACAATGATATTTAGAAAAGGTGCTGGGAATGGCCTGCAGTCTGGACAGTTTTGAAGAGCCAAGAGCCTCTTTAATCACTCTGGGTATCCGGTGGATATGGTCCTTGTGCCCACCACTCCTCTGTTCTACTGGTGCCCCACTCCAGACAAGAGCAGAGAGCTTGCATGGTATCTTCTTAGGGCCAGTACTCATGGGCCAAAGGCAAAGTGCATCCTCCCTGTGGATGAGAGTTCTCCTGGTCTCTGAATCTAGAGATAGGCAGTGCTTAAAGAGGCAGGTGCACTTTGACTTTTGCCCAATGGTGTTTGTTGGATAAGAAACAGGAGCACACCATGAAGTCATCCTGTAGGTCTGAGGCCAGCTATGATCGCCTGCAGAGTCCAGCAGGATGCCAGAGAGTTGTCTCTGGGTGGGGCCTGCAGCTACATCATCTTCATGTGATCATGTGATCATGTGAACTATGGTGGGGAGCCCACGGCTACAAAATTTATTTCCCATTTTCTTTCATATTTATCATACTATACTGCTTTTCTTTTCTTGTGAAGTGGAACATTGGAACCTTCTGTAATAAACAATTCAGTTGCAACGAAAGTTCAAAAGAATATTAAAAGATGCTTTGAGAGTCACTGACTCTGTCTTCTGCCTTTGCTGCTCCTGGGAGTGTCCTTCTAGTCCCATCTTCATACGAGCAGAGCTTGTGTCATGATACCTTGGTGAATAATTTAGAAGCCATATCATTCCAATATTGTTATTGTGGAATAACTTTAGATTTCTAGAAAAGTCAGACAAAGAACTAAGAGTTCCTATAAACCCCTCACCCACCATCTGCTTTTGGAGATATCTCACCTTGTACATCTTGTGTAGTACATTGTGTGGGTTCTCATTCTATTGCTATAACAGAATAACTGAGGTGATTAACGTGTACAGAGAAAAAGGTTGTTCTGGCTTTCACCTTTGGTCCATAGTGGGTTGGTCCCTGTTACTCTGAGCTATGGGTAGGTAGCATACCATGGAGAGAGGACTGGGGGAATAAGCTGTTCACCTGTGACTGAGTGGATAAGAGAGGAAGGGGTCAGGGCCCCAACATCTGTAAGTGTATATCCTAAATGACCTGTCTTACTCCCAGAGGTTCCCACCCCTCACAATATCACCAAGCTAGGGACAAGTTTGATAGACAGGCCTGTGATCCAGGATGCTTCGGTGCATTCCTGACTGTACCAGTGGCAGAGACACTCAGGTTTTCCTAGTTGGTCTACCCATGGTGTTTCTCTGTCAATCTGTCATTCCGGATGCTCTACGGCATGAATCATTACAGCTTCTAGACTGCAGTATGTACCCATTTCTCCTATTTCTCTCTCACCTTTGCCTTCTGTGGCCTGGACAGTCTGAGGGACTCTGATTGGGTATTTTAGACAGTATCGCTCAATAAATAGTGTTTGTCTTGTTTTGTTTTTTGTTTGTTTGTTGTTTTGTTTTTTGTTTGTTTGTTGTTTTGTTTTTGTTTTGTTCTGTTTTAGAATCCCTCCCTCCACCTGCAGAGGAGAAGTTCTCATCAAGTCACCTCTCAGGGAGCGGGGGACCTGACGTCTCATCAGTCTCCATCATATGGTGAAGGGCAAGTTTGCTAAGACTTTTCATTAAAACCTTAAGATTTCTCTCCTTAAGGAGCGCTACTCTTTGACAGAGTGGAACAGGATCCTAGCTTATGTGGAATCCCCAGTTCCCTTTCCAGCACTGAAAAAAAAATTTTTTTCATTTGGGTAACTGAGTCTTGGCCACATCAAAGGCAGCAGGCCGGGAGGATTCGTTCTCCTGCATTTTTGTCTAAGAAACTCTTCTTATTCCTTCAAAGATCTAATGGCATTTGGAAGGAAAAATTAATCTCCTGACCTTTGGGGTTTTTTCCTAAATGTAGTCAAAGTGGGGGTTACCTTACCCACGTGCTCCCACCCCACACTCTGCAAGAACCAACATAGTTTCTCCCCCAGACCTTCCTTCTCGGGTTAAGGCACCCACAATTTCTCCACAGGCCTCCTATACGCTCTCCTTCAATAACTCTACCTTGGGATAATTCCCACCTTCCTCCCTTGGGTAAGTAAAAGGTAAATGGGACTAAGCGAGCTTCCAGGGACAAAGAGACAAATGTGTCATCCTTGTGACTCTCCTGAGCCTCCTCCTCTTCCTGGAGGAAGCAGCAGATGGAATTTTCCTCCTTCTTCCTTACAGGAGCCAAGACTGTATCTAACACCCGAGAAAGACTTTTCCTCAAAGCAAACTGTAGCAGTGAGGGAAGAGCTTCTAAACAATCCACCATTCTCTCCTCAAACTGCCAGACCTGTAAGTGCCAATGAAAGGAGAAGGAGGAGGAGATGGATCATAGCCCATGGCCGTGTCCCAGTGACAGTTTCCCAGGAAGGCACCTAACAGTTGTCTTCTCTGAAGGCTTCTGCTACTCACATCCCTATTGTTGTCTGTAGTGAGGCTTCGAGCTCTGGAGCTTGCTTTGTTTTGTTTCAGCTTTTCAAAAAACAAAAAACAAAAAACAAAGAAACACAAAGAAACAAAACAATGCACAATGCCTTTTAAGTAGAGCCCAGAATTTAAGAAATAGTACCAAGGCAGAAGGGGGTGGGGGGAACAATGGACAGTTCTGCTCCTTTCAGCTCCAAGGGTGCCAGTTTTTGTATTTGAACAGACATAAAATACCCTTTGTCATGTCTGCAGGGGGCGTCACCCCCAGAACATGGATGACAGAGTCATTCATGTGGCCAGACTGGATACTTCCCCTCCCCCACCACCCCTCTCTTAAAAGAACTCTGTGATCCTTGTGGCAGCATTAGAAACTGTACATTAGTTAAAAACGAGGAAACGTCCATAATTCTGGACAAATGGTGACTATGCTCACTGGAGGCTTTGGGTGGTCTCTTTTATGTCCGTCGACAATAGAACAAACGGCTTTCACCGGAAGGGGACTGCCTGGGATGTTTACAGAAGCTGGACAAGTAGGGGACTGCAGGGAAAGAGGAGCCCAGGAATTTACCTGACTTATCCCTTCAGCATGGCACCCACAACATGTTACTGTCATGGCTCCCAGAGAGGCAGCGTGGAAATGGCAGGAACAATGTTGGGGTTGAAAGGTCATGGAGGAGCAGAAAAGCCAGAGTGTTTCTAGTTTCCTCTTTGCTCTCAGTGTAGACTGAGATGGACCCAAGTGTCCCTCAGAACATGGTCTGAGATGGATCTCGATATCCTGCAGAATGTGGGGCAGAGATGGCCTCTGAACATGCATGGTGTGGACAAAGATGCTATTGTGTGGCTTTCTTTGTGGTGCTTCAGAGATCAGCAAACTATAGCCAAATCAGACTGCTATGGTAAGATAAGTACAATTTCACAGAAATCCTACCACTACTGTTCATTTATATATTAGCTGAATTGTCTTTGTACCAAAATGGCGGAGTGGAGAAATTGGTCAAATAAGGAGCTAATGAACAGTAGTGACGTGTCTCTCCTCCTTTGTCTCAGTCTCTTCACTTGTAAGTTGACTTCTAATCCCTCTTGTAGTTTCTCTGAAGACCAGTGGGAAAAGATAGGTTAAGACCCCCACCCATTAGGCCCCGTGGGCTCTATTGACAAAAGCCTGGGGAAATGGGATGATGGGCATGGACAGTGCTTCCCTACCCTTTATTCTGCCTCCTCTACACCCTCATGGCCAGTGGATCTCTAATTAGTTCTAAATTTCAGACTTTAGAACTAATGTTGCTTTTTAGTGTAAGTCTTCTAACGAGAGTTAAACAATTTGCCTTTGTAGGGAATTATGGGAAAAAATTGCATACATTTATTTCTACTGTCCTAATTTGACTTCCTGTGTGTGCATCTGTCTGCCATCTCTTGCACGCAGATTGACGTCACGTTGATTACTCGACTCCAGTTGTGATCAGGATGACCAGTTCTATGCAGGTGTAACATGACAGCAGTGTGTGGCTGCTCGTCCATCTGTCTTTGACAGTACGCCACTGTCACTATGTGGGAGGCCTCTGAGAAACACACGCACACAGCTAAGGGGGTGATGTAGCCAGTGCTTTCTGCTCCATGTGTAGTGGACAGAACAGCACTCTACTCTTCCATTCCTTGGGTAGATGGCCCTGGAGCAACTCCTTCCGTACTTCTGAGGGGTTTAAATGACAGGTCATAGCAAGTGCAGACTCCGGCTGGCACTATCAATGCTCTCTGCCCTACTCTCCAGGCCGCCAGCTCTCTGAGGCACTTCCTGAATCAGCTGCTGTATTCAAGGTGTTATTCCAAGTTCTGCTTCAGGAGCAAACCACACCTTAAGGTATCTTCTTGCCTTTGTTTTCCATTTTCTTCCTTCTATTCTTCCTTTATCAAAATGACTGAGATATTGCCATGCGAGTTCCATTTTTCACCATTACTGGTTTGAAATGTTGTTATGACCACTCATCGACATACTATTAAACATGTATAGAATAGTTCTATGTTATATTTAGCTCTCTAAAAAAAAAAAAAAAAAAAAAAGATACTTAGACTATTCACTCTGTGAATGGCCAATGCATTTTAAAAATATCATCCAGTAGCTTAATTCTGTTCTCTTAACTAGATAAATGAGATGTCATTGCTGTCCTTATTATGTTGACAGCAACTATTTAAGCGTTTCCCCAGTGAATAGCATTTTCTTTCCCTGCTCCTGCAGGTTGGAAGTGAAAAGTCCCCCACAGACTCACACATTTGACCACGTGAGTCCCAGTTCATGCTGCTGTTTTGTGAGGTCCTGAAACCTCTGAAGTGTAGCTGGCAAACATAAACCACCAGGGGCAGATCTTTGAAGGTCCACTTCTGGCCCAAGCAAGCTCTTGGCTTCCCATCTGCCACTACAATATGGCCAGCTCAGACCCTCGCTGCCATGAACCAAGTACCTCCTAGCTCCCACACTGTCTTTGCCATGATAAATGATACCATCTTAGTTAGACCACAGGACAAATGAGTCCCTTCACCCTTCTTCATGTCAGGTAATTTGTCATAGCAACGAGAATACAACTAAGAAAACTGTCACCAAGAAGTGAGACCATGGCCATGATAATCTATATGGTTCATGGGCTTTTTGCACTGGTGTATGGGAGGGATGTGGAAGAGTTTAGAGCTAGAGTATGGAGATGTAAAGAGGCCACGACACATTGTTAAAGAAGCTTTTTGGACCGTGTAGGTAAGAACTCTGAATGGTAACAAGAGAATACTTCTGAGAATAGGAGTGGATTAGAGAGCTGAGGGAAAGTCTCCAAAGTGCTGATCCATGAGGTTGTGACCATTTGTGAGACACATTTATACAGCACCTGCCTCTACCTTTCCCGTACTGCAAGCTTTCCCTGTATACACGCTGTGTGTATTTGAAGTAAAGACTGAGGAAGGGCTTCCAGTCTCTTTCTGAATGCTGGCCTCTTTTGTACATTAGCCTTGATGCTATAGTCATCAGTCCCTGCTGTCTTACCATAAAAAGACCATAGTTCTGATGAAAATATATATCCTGAAGGTGTAGTGATATGTAAGATTAAGCCAGATGTAAAGGCTTTGCTTTGCATGTTACTACACAAAGGCCCTTGTCATGAGGTTTCATAAGGGACAGATGGGATTGTAGTAGGATCTAGGATACAGAGAATTCATCTTCCTTCTGGCAAAGAATCTGGCTCACATTATGCTCATAGTGTGGAAACTGAGTGAGGTTAGATGTAAAAGTAACAGAGCAATTTTAAGACACCGTTGCATGCAGGTTGTGACATGGTCGCTGTCCACTTCCTCTGCCAGGTTTCTAGCATGAATTCAAAGCAAACACTCGAGCAGAAGCATGCAGCATCTGTCCAGTTCAGCTGGGAAAGAAGCTTGGATGCATTTAAAGTAAAGAGCAAAATGGCCTCAGACTAAGTGTTGTTGATTATCAGATTAGCACCATAGAAGAGCTTTTCCCTCTGCACTGGGACAACGGAATTGGTGACTTAAGAGTGAGACCCTGCCCACCAAAAGCTATGAGCTATAAAACTTAAAATGAACTTTAAAAAATAAAACACATCCATTTATAAAGAGAGTTCACAAGAACACAAAGCCTGCAGAGTTTCTTCTGTATGTAGAACTACAGAGAGAAATGTTCTCCTCAGTTGAGCTTCACAGAGGCTCAGTAGCTGGCACAGCCATGGTTCAGAGGGACTATGAAACTTTGCAAATTGGGAGCAGAACTTGGCATCATTCACATAATGCTGGTTTGCAGGAGTCAAAAAAAAAAAAAAAGGCAGTTGCTAAGTGGGTCATGGAACTTACACCAAGGTTCCGAAGATGTCATGAGACCAGGAAATGTGTGATGTTGCTAAATCCATAGAAGAGACCAAAATGTACAGTTGTGAGGGTGAAGCCTAAGTTGCAATGAGAATCCAGGAGAGTGGAAATGCCATCAATGTAGTATATCTACTAGGGAGAGCTTCAGGCATCAAATGCAGCAAACCCAAGAGACAAGTGACCATTGCCACAGTGGAGTCAGAGGGACAATGCCATCCAAGTTCACTGGAGCCCAGATCATGCCTCCACAAGCCCTGGACATTAGGCATGGAGTTACATACAGACTTTGGTCTTTGTCCTGCTAGGGTTTTGTCTTGCTTTGGTGTGGTTTTTCCTTGCTATCCTCCTGTTCCTCCCAAAGGGAAAATTTACTTTGTGAGATTGCATGTTGGGAGTATGTAATTTGCTGTTTAATTTTATGGGTTAAGAGTTTATCTTGTGCATCAAAAGGATCTTTGTACTTTTGAACAGCCTGGAACCTGTTAAGGTGGGATGGAATATATGTCGTGATATAAGATGGACAGGAGCCTAGGGGACAAAGGGTGAAATGTTATGATTTGAATGTGACGTGTTTCTATAGGTTCATATGTTTGATCTATTGGTACCCAAATGGTGGTGCTGTTTGGGAAAGATGTTGGCCATTATCCATGTAAGAACAGCTGGCAAGGACATTGGCCACTAAGAAGACTGCTCAGTTCCACTTCTGGCCTGAGCCTTTATCTATGCTTTCTGTCTGACACTGTGATGTGACCACCACAGACTGAGAACACACAGATGGAGACCTCCTCCCCTACTCTAATGAGTTGCAGCATCTGAAGCTATGATTCTGAAATAAATTCCCTCCCATTAAGGAGCGTATGCCAGCTGGCTTGTCACAGTCACATGACTTGCTTTCCCATGGATTCTCACCTGCCTTCCTGAAGCACAAGCTTGTGACATTACTACAGCACAGGTCTCCACACATCAATTTCCTTTGTTCTTCTCAGAAAAGATCTCTGCTCAATGTATAGTTTTGAGTGGAGCCCAGCTGCAAACATAACTGTAGACCAACAAGTTTCCAGTGACCTGAAGTGTCTCAGTGACAGAAGTGACTCAGAAGTGTCTCTGTTGTCGCTGAGGGTTCAGGTGTAGTTTATGTCTTTTGTTTTGTCAGGTTGCGTTCCTGAGGTTCCATATTGTGCTCAGTATTCTATTATTCAATATTATTCATCTATCTGAGACTTTGTTTTGTTTGTCCTTGCCTGGTTTTCTGGTTGGTTGGTTGGCTGGTTGGTTGGTTGGTTGGTTGGTTTTGTTTTTTAATCTTGAGATGACACAAATACCTCTGGTTGGTCTTGATAATTATTGGGCAGAGCAGGCAGTTTTTACATTCTGCAAACTGTTGACTATTCTTCTTTATTGGTCTACTGTTTCAGGATAGACTTGAGACCCATTTCATAAAGCATTTTATGAAGATATTTTATGAATCTAAGAAAATAATTTCTAAATTTAGATGTTAAGGAGGGAAGCTGCAATAAGGGGAGAGATTAATTAAATGAAAAAAAAAATCCATTGCATCTAGCTCTACCAAACACAGGCACTTGAAAGAAGTAGTAAGATGTGAGAAGATGACCAGAGAAATCGATGCCTGATTCCGTTCCAGCCCCTCCCTCTCTTGGGCCCATCTCTACAACTTGAATGCTGGCTGAACACTGAGATCTCTGCCCACTTCTAACATTGCGTTCTGGAGGGAAAAGTAAGCTCAATCTATAATTTTTCTTTCATCCACAGAAAAATTCCCTAACAGAAACCAAACAGCAGAGCAGAAGAAAGAGTTAATGCTTGTAGTCATGGCTGGAGGCTGGGCACGAACCAGCTGAGGACTCAGCTGCTGACAGACAGCTAGAAGTAGCTCACATTTACTCTTTCCAATGGGCTGTAGTCACCAGGACTAGCTGTGCACAGAAGCTGGTAGTGAATGACTCTTCGCCCACTAATCCACTGCTGTGCCCATAAAAGGCCCGTGAAGACTATGTTCAGAACCTTGAGGGGCTGTACATTCTCCCCAAGTTAGTGAACAAAAGGAATCTGGGGCAGGTTGCCTCACACCCAGCCAACATCAGGCTTCCAGCATCCTGTACTAGGATGCTCAAGGCAGTTGGCATTCTGCTCCATGAAAGGAATATGAGTACCCCAAGGGTATTGTTTTCATTCTCTTTGCCCTTCCCCGCCCCCACCTTCATGCTCACTTTCTTTGTCAACTTTAAAAGACTCCCTGTTTTCTAGAAGAGGGATGAATATTCATGTTTTAATGAGACTTTGCATCAAAGGTGATTTTGAGTTTTTCAACTCTCAAGGTGTTGATGTCTTATATGAATATCCCAATGGCTTCCTATTGGCAAGGAGTAAATTCAAGTTCTCTGCTGTCTGCTAAAGCCCATTTCTCAGCAACTCTATCCTCAGCTTTGCCAACTTGCTGATCACTGCTCTTCACACTAACCTTGCTTTAATGGAATAGGACACGGTGCTAGCTCCGTACCATCAGGGCTGTGGTTTTCCAGCCATCTCCCTGACTCCTGCTGTTCTGCCATCCACCGTTTCTGCCCAGTGACACCATCACTATCTCTTCAATTGCAGCTTCAATGCTGTTTTCTTCATAAAAGTTGTCATTTAGTCCCAGGTCAGAAGCACGTTTCTATTTTTTTCCCTTGACACTTTGCTTTGCAGATCTGCAATTTGACTTTTTCTACAAAAAACAAACAAACAAAAACATTCTTGCTATTTATTCTAAGCTAGCCTCAAACTTACTATTAGCCCAGGATGGTCTCCAACTGACCATCCTTCCTTAGCCTCCCAAACACTGGGATTATAGGCATGCACCATTCGTTGCCTGTTACATGATGTGAGTGAACACCTGAAACGACTGAGGCCAATCCACTGATCTGAATGCCTCTAATCCACCAAGCAGAACCTCACAGAGGAGCACAGAATGGTGAATACCAACTGTTAGGAAGGTCCTGGAGAGAGGGAGAGAGAAACACAGGCCAGTGGGACTATTGTTGTGAGAGATAAATAATCTAGTGTACTGTTTCATAGTATCTTGGCTATAAATGAAGCCATTGATATCACAATAAGGTAAAAAAAACACCAGAAATGATGGATATGTTCAAAAAATTAGACATGTTTACACTGACTAGAAAATCATAGAGTATATGCATGAATCAAATCACTTGGTGGTACTTTACAAATACGTACAACTTATGGGTTTATGTATCAGTTAAAATACATTTAAATTTTGAAAAGGACAATGGTTTGCTGGAAATGTTGACTCTATGAAGCAGACCTTTCAGAGATGGTAATCAAAGGCTGACTATCTGAGTCTGATCCCTAGTCCCTAAAGACTTCTGAAGCACCAACCTATATCAGGAAGTGAGGGGGAGGCATATCCCTTTTAAGCATTTTAACTAAATCTTTTACATAAAATAAGGTAGCCAGCAAGTTCCCTGTTGTCTCAGTCCTAAACCACAGACCCCCACTCTTCTCTAGAACTCACCTTCTTAGCTCAGTTTCCACCCTTGGTGGCTTCACGCCCTCTTCTCTCCCAGGTACAAGCATCCACCCTACTGTTCTTGTGCCAGGCTCTTTATCCCCCCTCCCACCCCAGTTCATCCACCCACAAGCTTTGGGTCACTTTGAGCTCCTTGTTATCCTAACAACTCTCCTTACTGGAGAATTTTCAATCTCCCAACTTCCACAAATTGACAGTCTGTACGATAGAAGTTTACCTTCTCTCTGTATAATTTTACATGTCTGCTATCGTCACTTCTTTAACATAGTTTAGGTCATAAATGTAGGTGCTGTTTTTTATAATGTTACATCTTCTAGACTCCTGCTTAGTGTGGCGAAGTGAATGCAGGTGTTTGTGTACACTGATTTGAAGATGTGTTGGCCCAGGTTTAAATGCTGTGGCCTCAAGCCATGACTCTAAACACGGAATTCAACATCTCCTAAAATAAAGTCTTCTTTGTCGCAATTCCCTGCGTGCAGAGGTGAGCACAGAAAGTGGAAGAGACTACAGGCAGTGGGTGACCATAGGAAGCTCCCTGAAAGATGATACAAGAATGCTGCCATCTTTGAATTCTGAGATAGCAAACACTCAAGGCTAATACCTCAGATGCAACCTCCTAGTCTCGTTTTGTGCTTTTCACAGCTGACCCTGACTCTGATGTGTAAAAACAAAAGGATTTGGTTGTTTGGGGTTTGTCTCCTTCCCCTCCTTCTTCGGCTTCTTTTTCTCTCCACGCCTCAGCCCTGTAGGAAAGTCCCTTCAAGATCAGCGGTGCATGTCTTGCTTCATACTTTCCCACGTGTTTTACAAGGTTTGGCATTAGTTATTCCTGAGCATGGTCCCATTAGGAGTTGAGGTGATGCCATTAAACTCATTCCAAGTTACAGCTAGGAGAGAGCAGGGATACCCAAAGGTTAAGTGGCTTGGCAGAGCAGCCGGCAATTTGAAGGCAGAGATTCACTCTAACTCCTGACCGTCATAGCACTGCATCTCCTACAGTAGACACTCGAGCGCCAGAGAATTTTTAATGTTCATATAGAGGGGTATGTGGGCTAAGCCAATAACCTCATCCCTAACAAGTAAGGGATGGCAAGGAGGGATTGCAAAGAGAAAGGAAATCGTAAGCCAAAATTAAGAGTTGAGTGTGATCTGGCACACCTGTAATCCCAACAGTTGGGAGGCAGAGGCAGCAGGATTACTGTGAGTTTTAGGCCAGTGTAAGCTGCACAGTGAGTTTCCGAGTAAGACTATCTCAACAAACAAAAAACAAAACAAACAAACGAGCAAACAAAACCCCAGACCTGACAGAAAACAAGCTGTGCTGGATTGGGACACTGTGGGCTGTCAGTAAAGGATTCCGTGTTGCCTCAAAGAATCAGAGAGGAAGTCCAAAGTCTTGCCTTCCCTTACTCTCCAGTAGGAAGCTGTGCTTGAGTCAACGGAGGTTCCGGTGTGCTAGCTTTCCGTGAGTTAGTATTCTGATACCATCTCCTCCTTTGTGACTGCTCACGACTCTATTTGATGACAAAGTGGCTCTTTGCCATTTAAAGGTCAGATGCCAGTAATAGAGAGCTGGCATTTTATCATCAGATGAGTGCGGGCAGGAGCGAAATGGAGAGTTGGAGGATCGCAGCAAGAGCAATCACGCCACAGGCCGAGCTTGCCTGCATGCTTGAACCGTACCTTCAATTAACCTTTCACAAATACCTGGTCACAGGGACCCCTTTATTTGAAGATGGGCAGCTGTGTCTGGAAAGCATTTATCATCTGCTGGGATGGAGGAAGGGTCTGGTCCTCTCCTCTAATACCCCAATCTAGAAACCCCGCTAGGAAGAGGCAGAAACTCCCAGAGCCTTGAGCACAGGGTAAGGACATGCAGCAGTCTCTCCAAGCAAAGAAAGTCCTGAGCTGCTTTGGAATGAAGGTTTTCCAGTAGTAATCCCCGAGAGCAGAGCTTCTCCCTTCCTGATTCTGCGTCTCTTTAATGCAGTTCCTCATGCTGTGCTGAGCCCCAACCATGAAGTTATTTTCGTTACTACTTCATAATTGTAATTTTTCCATCATTATGAATCGTAATGTAAATATCTATGCTTTCTGGTGGTCTTAGGTGACCCCTGTGAAAGGGTCATTTGACACCCCCCCCCCAAGAGGTCATAATCCACAAGTTGAGAATCACTGCTTTAGAGGATCCTTCAAGGGAAATATATATTTCTGAACGGACCAGGAATGATTACTGTTAAGGTAATTCAGCTTTATTTGAAAGCATCTTGTGGTTGAAACACCTGCTGCCTCTCTGTTCTTTTGAATTCCTTCAACACTGTGAGGTAGACAGAGAAGGGGTAACTGACTCACCGTGAGCCAGGTGTGAAACGTTGGTGCCAGGATATGAGCCACGGGGCTCATTTTGGTTAATTCTGGTGGGTTTTTTTTTTTTTTGCCATTGCTTTGTTTTTAAAACAGGCTAGACTCAAAGATTGGGCTAGATTGGGAAATCCTCCTGCTTCAGAACACTGACATTATATGCTGGTGTCACTACGTCTAGTTACTTCTCTTTCTGCTTCCCCTTTCCTCCTCTCCTGAAAAAGGGGTGGGGTGATTGGGAACATAGTCTTTTATTAAGGTCTACGCATGAGTTCCATGGGACATCTCAGTTGGAGCAGTATCGCACAGGCCAGCCTGGGCCTCTGGTTGTACGCTGGTACTTTGCTCAGTAGCTTTTATTCTCTAAGCATTTGATCTTCACAATGTCACGAAAGGTAGAAATGATGTTCCCTGACTGAAGAGTGAAGAATTTGAAGGCTGGAGTGCTAAACAAGCCCTCAGATCCCTCTTGGTGCAAGCTAGAGTCAGGTCCAAGTTGTCCAGGGCTCTAAGTCTCTGTCCTTACGGAGTACAGATTCCCAGGGGAGCAAGGCAGGGGGTTCTGGGAGTCTGTGGACAAGTGCATTCACAGGGCCATGGTCATCAACTATAGCCTGACCCTCGAAACCCAGAGGACTTTGTTACTTCTAAGTCCGGAGGAGCCTTTGTCAGGTAGTGGTGACAGAAAGCCCATTCCCTCATGTATAGAGGGAATTGTTGATGCTAATGCCACCCTGGAGGTTGGAAAGATGAACAATGACCCACTGTGGGGGGACTTTGGACCTGTTGCCCCGCTCTCTCTGATTGGTAGCAATCCAGCAGCATCTTCCTTTCTTGTTTTGTTGTCCACTTTGGGGGAACAGTGTAAAAATGAGCACAAGAAGCAGATGTGCAGCTGAATGGTCCTTCTGGAGACTCGTCTTGCGTATGACACCACAGTGGTGACAATAAGAAGGGCCTCCTCCGTGCTGTTCCCTTTAACAGCAAAGCCCCCAGCACAGGAAGCCTTCTGGGGCAAACCCTCAACACTGAAGTCATCAGGCCTGTAATTTACCCCCTACTAGAACATGAGACAATGTAATCAAATAAATATTATTGTTTTTCCTTCCTTTCTTAGCAAATTACCACCTTCTGTTCCACTCTTCCCCCAAGCTCTTCTGCGTGGGCAAGTCTGGAAATGATCGCCTGGCAAGAAAAGCCTTTTAAATCTGAGTGCTGGTCTCGGTGAGTTCTCCACTCTGGAAGCCCGGAAGCTCCTTCAGAAGTCAGGAAATAAATCCCAAGTCAGCTCCGACAGAAGACACCCAGTTGAGTTAGTCAGTTCCCTGGAGTAATTTGCATGTGTGCTATAGAGCAGTAATTGCCAAACAAGATGTGTCCTGAGGCCACCAGGACAAAGATTTCCTTCCTTCCTTCTCCCTGAGGGAATTGCATGCAATGGTACTTTCGGAGCGTTATCAATGTTTGGGGGTTTCAGAGAAAGGAGATGACAGAAGAAAGAAAGATGGACGTGGGAGAAAGGAAGGAACAAACTCTGGATGGTTTTGTTTTTTCTTTGCATGACATAGATGTTACTGTGTGTGTGTCTGTGTGTGTGTATGTGCATTTAAACATATCAATAATAAGCCTCTGCTGTAGACGATCCTCCACATTTGTGCATGCCCCTACAAACACCAAAGTTGTCTTAACACCCCTAATGAGGACAGGTTTGCCCAGAGCTCAAGCCTAGGGAACAAGGTACGGAGTGGGCGGTGTGCTGCACACTGGAATGTAAGGGCCTGGTTGGAAAATCTGCTTTGTTGGGATGCCAAGGCCCAGGGCCGGGGGAGTGAGACCACTCCACCCTCTTTTGTACTTTCTCTGTTTTCTAACCCTATCTTCCCCCAAACCTTCCTCTCTTCTTCCTTCTTGCTTTCTCCTCATTTCTTTCTTTCCAAGATCAGTTAAATTCGTTTTCAGAGTGACATGGTATCTCAATGAATTTAGGTTTTAAAGTCATGGCTTCTCGCTTAAGACAAACGGCAGCATCCCAGATGAAGTTCCAGGACTGTCTCACACACACACACACACACACACACACACACACACACACACACACACACGGCTTCTTTCAGAGCTCCAGCATGGCCTTCTGAATGACCTGAACCAGGAAGGCTCAGGTGTCCTTGACCACCTGAGAAGCAAATGTCTTATTAGTCAGGAAGAAGAGACTAGTGGAAGAGCTGAGGAAGGAGGACAAAGACTAGTACAAACCTGAATTAGGTGACTTTAATGTGACCTGATACAAAATGTTCACAAACTATCTCATTCCCTGCTCCCAGAGTTTCACAGACCAAATGCTAAGAGCTGTACTTAAAAATAGACAAAGGTGCTTCTACACCATACTTGGTATTGATGGGTGGGACACAATAGGTGCTCAATAAATGCAGCTTATTCATTTGCCCAGAAGATTGTTACAGAACACCTTGCAGATTCCAGCACAGGAAGATGCTCAGGTTCTTTGCATATATGGTATGCTGCTTGGATATAACTTACACACATACTCCTATACACGGAGAATCAGTTTGACACCATTTATGTATATAAAAAGCATAAGTGCCATTTATATAGATGCTATATTGGTTAGGAAACTATGACAAGCAAAACTCCACACATGTTCAACACAGATGCATATTTTAAAAATATTTTTCATTTTAAGTTAGTTAAATTTGTGGCCATGGAGCCTACACACACAGAATGGCCATATTTGCTAAACCAGTGACCGAACACAAAGAAATACTCTCTCTGATTCAGAAGCCCACGTCATGGATGCCTTGTGGAACCAGAAAAATAGCATGATTCCAACTATAACTGCTGTAGGTACCTACACAGATACTTCACTCTTTGCTGAGTGAGCCACCATTTTCCACAGTTTTGAAAATCCTCAACCTTCTATTGGACTCATCTGACACCACAGTGCAGTGATACTGATCACCGAAGTGTCTAAGATGACCCTGGATGCTGGCATTGTCCTGTCCCATACATGTAAGAGGTAAAACACCCACACATGCAAGTTAAATGCTGACATTGATGTGCATGTATGGGAGGAGATACGCTAGCACACATAGCCATCAGACTTTGTCTCAGGGTCTGAAGCAGTGCTGTCCACAAAGGTGTGAGTTAGGCTGAGGCAGTCACAGATGGCCATCAGCCCGTGAGGCAGGACATTGCTGTAGGCTCACTCACTTTCCAAGAAGAGTGTGCTAGGGACTGGTGATGCTTAAACCATAGATTGTCTTCCGGGTACATTCTGATTCCACAGAGCAGAAAGGGCTTTGGGTCTACACTTCCAGCCAGCTGTGGGTGATGCAGAGTCAGGTCAGTGATCACGACTTCAGTCATGGGCTGAGGATTGTTTAGAAGTAGATTGAGTGAAGCTACCCAGTCACCTGTGGTTTTAGTTGTGAGCTTGAGTTTGCAGCACAGATCAGTGGCTCCGTGGCACACTGCCACTGACCTGCTAATGCAGTCTGTGTTCTCCTTCTTTTCTCTTCTTCTTGTTGTTGTTCTTCATGTTCTCCTCTTGTTCTTCCTCTTTTTGTTCTTCTTCTTGTTGTTGTTCTCCTCCTCCCCCTTCTACCACTACTTCTCTCTTCATTTCTATTTTCCTTTTCTTTTTCTCTCTTTTCTCTTTTCTCCCTCTTTTCTCCTCATTCTCCTTCTCCTCTTCCCCCTCATTTCTTCTTCTCTTTTCTTGTTCTATTACCTTTGAAAGCTTTGATGACAGTCTGATTCATCTATATATCAGCTTTTTCTCAGCACCATCTTAGGGTTTTGCTGTCATTGATGTTGTTTATATTCTTATATTTTCCCACAGGCAAAAGGGTTTATTTTTTTTAATCTCCCTCTTTTAGAATTTTTATTATTTTAGAATTATGTATATATGTGGGTGTGGGGAGCTCAGAGTATGTGTGCATGAGTGTAGGCGTCTATGGAGGCCAGAGGCATCAGGTTTCCTTGGGGCTAAAATTACAGACAGTTGTGAGCCATGCGACCTGGAGTGCTAGGAAACAAACAAAATCTTAACCACTGAGACATCCCTCCAAACCCTTGAGGTATTTCAGACCTGTCCTCTCCAATTTTATTGTTTGTTTGTTTGTTTGTTTGTTTGTTGAGACAGGGTTTCTCTGTGTAGCCCTGGCTGTCCTGGAACTCACTCTGTAGACCAGGCTGGCCTCGAACTCAGAAATTCGCCTGCCTCTGCCTCTGCCTCTCAAGTGCTGGGATTAAAGGCATGCACCACCACTGCCCAGCTGTCCTCTCCAATTTTGAGACTTCTGTCACCTGGCCTCTGTATAACAGGCTTTCTCTGGTGTTTTATGTCCTCTTCTTTTGCCTTCTCCCACCTGAAAACATTTCCACCATCATGTAATTTAGTGAATTCTTCTTCCGTTACAACCATCCTGCTAACCCTATAATCTGTTCTTTGCCTTGTTTCAACTTTTAACATTTTCACACACAAATTTCTCTAGCTTGTTAAGCTTCCTTGTTCCTGTTCCATGTTTCTGGGTCGGAGACACTAGAGGCTGACACCATCTTTCTTTGCTTTGCCCAGTATCTGCAGTAGTTGACTTGCTCCCTGTGCTCTCGGGCTCACATATGTGTAGGACATCAGGGTTCCTCAGTTTCCCTCCTGAGAGCTACTGGGCCATAGAGCATGATGCAGCAGGGATGGGGACAGGCACCTGTGTGTCCCATGGCGAGACAGTGGCAGTTAAGCAGATAAACCCCAGGAGACCTCCCCATCCCCCACCCACCCACGTTTACTCAGTATCTCTCACAGTTGTCCCCTCTTTTTGGCAGCAAGACCCAGCGTCTTAGCTAGACACACAACTAGGGTGTCAAAATTCTTACTTTGGCTCTTTGCCCTATACAGGTAAAGACACTAGAAATTGAGAGACTGGTGCACAGTCTGTCAGTGGTGGATGTCACTGCCACCTTCTACCATAGTAGCTCCCTTAAGATGAAAGGCAGCTCTATTTAATTTGATATTATCATTGCAGCACCCGATCATATTGGGAAAGTAATAAGCGGTTCCCTGTCCGTGTGGGAGGTTTGAGTGCTTTCTCCAAAATACTTTATGGCCTTCAAGGATGTCAAGCCCAGCCCACGGAAGAGGTCCCAGGAGACTGCTCGTACTGCATATATAACACAGAAATGTGCATACAACTGTACTGAAACAGCAGGTAACACAGCTATGGCTCAGATTTGGCCACTCCCCAAAGGTTCAGGTGTTGCAGGCTTGGTTCCAGTGTAGTACCTTTAAGAGGTAGTGAGATCTTTGAGAGGTAGGACCCAAGGCTGCTTTTTACTACCCCATCCCCAAGCTCCAACTTCCTTTCTCCTTTCTCGATGTTTCCTCTCACAAGCACTTCCATGAGCTGATACAGTCATGAGAGCCAGTGCCATGATTTTTCAACCCAGCGCTTTGAAATGTTAAGCAAAAACAAACCTCTTTTTCCATATATTACCTCACCTTAGGTAATTATTTCTTCGCCATAACAGAAACAGGACCAATGCACAGAGCTTTCTTGGACACAAAGTTGTGTTTTCATTTCAGAAGAAACCTGGAATTTCTTCCCTCATCTAAGAGGGAAAAAAAGCTGCAGGGGAATATATTCTGGGAAGTTCCAATATTATCCTTAAGGCCACAGGTGGGGGGACATACATCTGTATCCCAGCACTTAGGAAGATGAGGCAGGGTGATTGCATGTTCAAGGCCAGAGCACCTCCCTAGTAAGACCCTAGTTCAATAAAAACAAACTAATAAAAAATATATTTTAATAAGAATTTCAAGAATCCACCGCTTCTAGTTTCAACAATAAATAAGCTATCAAATAAAAATTAACACTAATAAGAGCAGGTGTCACGCCCTCACTGGCTGAGGGGGCAAGCATACACTCCCATCATCTTCTCCACTAGCCCATTAGGAAATGGAGGAGAGGGAAGTCTCCAGACATCTGTCTGTGTCTAGGCCTTGGAACCACAGCCTCCTCTCTGCAGCTGCTGGTGAGTGTCCACGATGAAATCATCATCTCTGTATGTTCTGAGAACCTGTTTAGCCAGCCCAGTCTCATGGTGCCTGATCTCTAGACACTGGCCTGCTCTCGGGGACCAGCACCACCCAACAACGACAGCCTGCTGACGAGCAAAAAGAGGGTCGCAGGCACATTCTGGGGATATTTCTCACAGATCCCAACCCTTCCAAATAAACATGGAGGTAGAGTTTTGTGGACAGTTTATTTCTCTTGGTTATTGGCATAAAAGAGGTCTGCCAGCATCTGAGAGCTAAGACCCTTCCCTGTTTTGTCTTTTAAATTTATGATGGGATTTGAGGGCATAAAATTACTTATCCCAAAGTGACTTGGGTAGTAAAACCTGAGCCCAAGGCCTGGAGTGCTTTCCTTCAACAAAGGATCCACTCCTTCCTGCCTCACCCTCAGACCAATCTCTCTCCCTTCCTGGCTTCTGCCAATCCTCTCACCTCCCCATTGTGTTTCCCAGGGTCAAAAGGAAAACCCACGAGGACCCTGCCCAAGGGAATAAAAATATCAGCGATTTATATACAACTCCACATCATCTGCTTGTGCTGATGTTTCCCAGGTCCAGATCTTGTCTGCATCTCAACAGAGAGATATAAATCCAGCCAAGAGAGAGGTAGGTCCCCACAGTAGGCCTGTTCATTCATCGATCCAAGACACAATTATTTAATACATGCATCGTGCTAAGGCTCTATGAAGTACAAAGGCTGCATTGGAGAGTTTGCAACCTTACATGGGATTTCAATATAGAAATAGATATTTAAACTAACCAAAGTGGGTATTGACACAGTGGATTACTGTTCATCCCAAATAAAGAGCCACGGAGCCAAACAACACAAATGATTATCAAAGCCAAAGATAATACAGAGCAGGAGCTCAAAGCCCCACATAGGACGGGATTCCGTTTACATGAGACTATAAGAAAAGGCAGAACCCAGATGGAACAATAGAAGAGGCCAGACAGGTAGGGGTCTGGGGAGTCCTCAGTGGTAGAAACTGTCCTTGTCTTTACTGGACTGATAGTTAACTGAGTTCATATATGAGCCATATTTAATAAGCTATAGGTTCAAAATATGCACTTCACTTCAAGGGAAAAATGTCTTTAGGAGTTGGTCATGAAAACAGTAATAGCCTGGGTGTGGTTGCATAGATCTGTAATCCCAGTTATGCCAGATGCTAAGTCTGGACCACACAGTCAGTTCTAGGATAGCCTGAGCCACACCGTGAAGCATCTTGTCAAAAAATAACAATCAATCAATAAATGAAATCAGAAAGGACTGGGAGGTAGGCATGGTAGCCCACACCTATAATCCCACTCAGGAGGCAGAGGCAGGAGTGAGGTCTATGAGTTACAGGCCAGCCTGGGTTGTCACAATGAGTTCCAGGACAACTTAGACCTGGGAGTGAGACAACTGTCTCAAAGAAAATGACATAGAGGGTTAGCAAGAGAGTGATAGAGGTGTGTCCCCATGCAGGAACCCTGTCACAGCATGCCCCAAGGTCTGGGTTCAGTTGTTAATATTGGAAAATAAAATAGTCAAGTTTGTGCTGCGCACTACACAGTTCTATAGAAAGCTCCATGAGTCTCCACGATAACTGAGGTGTACCTTCTCCAAAAGCCTCTTAGCCTACGTTCAGGGACTCTGACTCTATCATAGCTTCATCTTCTATTCATGATCCCCAAACCTGGGGTTTCCAGTGCTACCTTGGCTTCATTTTTCACCAATGGTTTTTCCTGGATTCTCACAGTGCCAGGCTTTAGTTGTTTGCCTTCCTTGACCCCCCTACACCTCCATAACCAGTAGCATGTGGGAGATTCTTTTTTTTTTTTAATTTTTCAAGACAGGGTCTCTCTGTATAGCCCTGGGAGATTCTTTTACACTGCTTCCAGCTGGAGGTGGAGCCTTGGCCTCCCTGGACCACAACTTTTGTGTGCTGACCCTGAAGAAACACTTCCAGAAGGTTCCACCTCACGGATGCTGGCCTCTTAGCAATCACAACTGATTTCTAAGCTACAGAAGACCGGCATCCTTTATCCCAGGAAAGAATAGAAGGTTCCATTTCTACTGATTCTTAATTCAGAATAGCATACAAATGGTCCTGATCAATCACCTTTGTGAAACTCACACATTTTCCTGACCAGTCCTCCACCATCCTCGTTTCTCCTAGTGTTCTAATCCTCCAAGTTCCTGCAGAACATCCCACCAAGCTCTAAGCTCTAAGCTCTCAGCAGCTTTTTCCAGCTCAAAAGGTCCTTCCATGGCTCGCCCCAAACCCAACAGAGTCAAGTCCATCTCAGAAACACTCATTCTTTGCTACAGAGCTCTACATTAGTTTGTTTTGTGTTGCTGTGATAAAATGCTGACACTAAGTAAGTGAATGAATGAATGAATGAATGAATGAATGAATGAAAACAACAACTAGGAAAGGAAAGGGGCTGTTGAGCTTCTACTTCCTGGTGACAATCCGTCACGGTGGGAAGTCAGGAACAGAGGCGGGATTCATGGAGGGATGCTGCTTGCTGGCTTGCACTCTGTAGCTCACTCAGCACATTTCTTATGTAACCCAGGACAACCTGCCCAGGGGTGGGTGGGCTGTGCTCTCCCACATCAATCATCAGTCAAGAAAATGACCCCATAGAATTGCCTCAGACCAATCAAATGTGGGTATTATCTGAATAGAGGTTTCCTCTTCTCTGATGACCAGAATTTGGGTCAACTACACACACACACACACACACACACACACACACACACACACACACACACACCAAACCCTATACCATACATACCACATATACACCACACACATATACACACACATAAATACATACACATACACACCACATACACACCACACATACACCCTCCACATTCACACCACACACCCTCCACATATACATCATACACCACACTCACACCACATACATACCACACACACACTCACACACCATATACACACCATATACCACTTACATAGCACAGCACACACCATACCACACATATACCTCACATACACAAATACACACACACACACCACTCATACTACATGCACACCACACACACACACACACACACACACACACACACACACACACACCAGTCCATCAAGAGTAACAATAAAAACAAAATGAAACATTCTTTAAGTGAAAAGGTGATGTATAGCCACCGTGAGAGAAAGGCTTAATGATTCTGCTTCAAAATGTCAAGCATATTTTTCTCCAGGGAGTAATGACATTTTTGTGTGAATTTAAACAGTGTGCATTTCCTTTGTAATATGTGGAAAATGAAGGTCTTTTTAGGGGGTCACATAGTAAGACAAACACTCTGGGGGTGGCACTCCATGATTACAGTGGTCATCCTGAGCTGGGTATAGCCTTTCACCTAGTGGTGTAGCCTTAAAGGAGGGTTGTGTGTATTGCTCCTCAAACCAGTGGATAAATGAGAGACTTGGGCCAGCTCTGAGGACACAGGATCCACTTCACTACCTCCGATGAAAAACAAGTGGGGCGGGCCCCTCTGATCCTTGGGTGCCAGTTTCTTTCAGCTTTGCCTGGGTGGATCTGGAAGGGGACCATAAGAGAGGGTGAGGCCAGCTTGTCCTCACCTGCTGTCCTTTCCAAGGTGTGGCTGGGAATGTGAGCATTGCCTAGACCTACCCCCAATTATCCTCCCACTCCAAAAGGCCCCACTTGCTGATCCACCAGCCTTCCACACAGAAGGAATCTGGGCAGGCCCAGCTGGAAGGCAGGGCAGAAAGCCAAGTCTGGGATGCAGCTCTTTTCCCTGTCGCTGGCCCGTACCTTTCATGCACCTCAAATGCTTGTCTTCCATGGCAAGAGATGGCATATAAAGAACAAGTAGCTCCTTTTTGAAGCAAGGGCAAAGAAATTATTCCCCTGTGGAAGAATTTGTATCTCTGAAGCTGAAGGAGGGGAGGTACACTTCAGGTCAAAGACAAAGGTGATTCCAGTTCTTCGGACCCAGCTGCTTGGGACAGCCATCATCTCCAGGGAGTGTCTTACAACAATTCTGAGAAAGCAATTTTTAGATAGACCCTAAAAGTGTCATCCAGCACCCCTGGGTTCCCTGATAAAGTCATCTCCTGCAATGCATCCAGATGGTCTCTGTTCTATTCCTAATCTATTTAAGATCCTCATAGATACTGCTGGCATCTGGGATGTCCATTGCACAAACAGTGGAGGAAACATCCCCAGATGTCAGGTCACTTATCAAAGGTTCAAAGGTGGTGGCAGCTGCTGCCTCCTCCCCCTCTATAACTAGGTAATAGCCTGCTCTTCAAAGGAGATATTCCTTAGGCTCCTTCCCGGTTCCCCCCCCCCCCGCTGTGAGAGCAATGGGTGGGCATCACTAGCATCCTCCAGCAACTGATTAGTTCAGTCTCTGATCCCTATGCAGTGATCATTTATCACAGGACAATCTCTTAGGACACAAAATACAGTGCCCTTGTGACTCCCCACTCCCCGGCACTCCCTGACAGCAGATGAAAACGACCGTGCCCACACAACCAGCCGTAACTCAACCTCATTTCCCAGAAAACCTTCCTGGGATGCTGCAAAATAATGAGATACGCACTGCCTAGACGAGATATACTGCAGTCTAGTGATGCTATGCTCGGATAAATCATCGCCGAGATGGACCACTCCATCTAGAAATGAAACTCATTGTTGTGTTCTGTAGATTTCCCTGCATAATTTAAGCAATCAAGCTCACCCTCCCACCCCTTTCATCATGGAAAGGTAACAGATATCACCGGTTCTGCTCTGGGTTTCAAATAGGAGAACAATGGTAATTTTACAGTGCGACTTTATTCTGTGCAGTCCTATGTATCCAGATGTTAATAGTATTTAAGCTTGCAGCATGCATTCTACTTCGCCAAAATGCCACTGTTGTGTTCCAGTTGATCTTTACAATAAACTGTGGAATAGGTTTATAGGTTTCCTATAGGTAAAGTAGCTGAATCCAAAGCTACTGTTCAATCAAACCCGTTGATAACGTGTATAGTATTGCGCAAGTTCATAAAGTGTTAGGGAAGAAGTGAGGAGGGTGTGTGTGTGTGTGTGTGTGTGTGTGTGTGTGTGTGTGTGCTTGTCTGTGTGCATCATGTGTTTGTAGGTGCATGTGAAGGCTGGAAAGGATCATCAGAACCCCTAAAACTGAACTGAAGTTACGGGAAGTTCTGAGCCTCCCAGTGTGATTGCTGGGAACCCAGCTGGGTCCTCTACAAGAGAAACATATGCTCATAACTGCTGAGCCATCTCTGGAGTCCCAGAGTGGTGGTAGTGGGGGGGCGGGGGGGACTTAAGCCAGGTCTTCTCTCACTCTGCTGCCGGCTTGTTGATGATCCACTTGAGGATTAACCCTTCCCTTTAAAGATCCTGGAAGAAGTTCAGTATCATTATTATTAAGGCGAGATTTGTCAACAGCAGATGCATACAAAATAGAACAGCTGGAATAAACACCTTGATGAAAATGACTTTACAGTTGCTGAAAAATATCAGGTTAAGGTACTGTGTACTCACTAAGATGTTCTCAGTGTGCTGGTCTACCGGAGAGATATGGATTTATGTCTCATTTGAGAACATAAACACAATGGAGCATAAGACACAGGAGGGGCCCTGCGCATAGTACATAGCCTACTGTAAAGTCGAAATTCGATTATCTACTAATCTGTCTGCCTCAGAGAACCTGCTGGAATAAAAAGCATGTGGGAAGTATTAGACATTCAGCAAGGATATATATAAATGGATACAGTGGCAGGAGCAAATTGCTTTGTCACCTAAGGGGTGAAACCTGTTATACTCTAGTTTTCTGACAACACAAAAGGTGTGTTTTTCTCGTGTGTCTGTGAGCAAAGCGGCCTGTGGCGTAGAGCATTCCAGGCGCTGAGGATAAGTTGAATAGCAATGGCACTTAACGTCTATGCGATGCTACATGTTCAGAGTCGGTCAAAGCCTGAAATGCATCTGCCCCAAGCATCTTTTTCCCATTATATTTAAGCATCGAAGTCCCTTTTGCAGAGAAGATATTCCCACATGGTCCTAATTCACAACCACTCAACTTATCAAAACATTATCCCAGAAGATTCATTTTAAGTCCAGAAAAGTATCCGAGCTTCTTGTAGGAGGCCGATCTTAGTTCTTATAAACAAACTCCTCTCAATAACCGCTTTTGCACGCCCTTTCATTTTGCAGGTGTTCCCGTGACTTGAGTTTAAAGTGAAACCAAATCCTTTTGAATCTGATCTGCAGACATTATTCTGATAAGTCACACGCACACGTCTATGCAGTTCAAACGATCTCAAGCAGAGAAGGGTCTGAAATGATGTACTTGATGTTTTCTTTGTAGACAATTGAGTTAATGCTGTAACTCTTCCTTGGCAACTGCCAAAGCCAGAATGTGGTTATCCGTGAAAAACAGCGATAGATAAAAGTAATTGAAAGAAGGTACTGTGCTGTGGGTTTTACATGCAAAATTTGATTCATCAAAAGCTTATAAGAAAATGATATTTTGTCCCTATTCAAGAAATTTAAAAAGTAAAATTAAAAAGAGTCTGCCAATAATTGGCCCGTGTAAAAATACTCAACATTGCCTCAGACTAAAGCTTACACAGTTGAGGCCCCCTCCACTACAGGCTGACTCAACCCCATGTCTACTGGCCTGAAAGTCAAAAGGCTCTGCCATTTTCTAATGTATTCTCAATAGTGGTCATCTTAAGTGGAGGAGACAATAGCTGTATGCCACGGCAGAAGTGGGGAGACACTAGAAAACATGCTTACCTGACACCCAACAGAAGAGCAGGGAGGCAGCACCTTCAGAAGACAGATGCTGAGACAAATAGTTGACCCCAGACCCTCTCTGAAGCACTCTCAGGAGACTTAGAGCACAGAGCTCATGGCCAGCAGAATACCTCCTGATGGAGGGGAAGAAGATCTTAGTAGCAGGGTTCTCGGTGAGGTGGAGCCGGGTCAGAGTCTGTAGGAAGTGCTGGTGCCAAGCCTTAGAAGGCTCCACTAGGAGCATGCCAGCTCTCTTGTCGGGACCCTGTAGGGCCTGTGACCTGACCTGGGAAGGGGCACACATGGTGGGAACCAAAGATGAGACCTTGCAAAGGATGGCCCAGTGGGTGGGAGGGCATCTGGGACCTGAGGAGGAATCAAGGATGGAGCCAGATAGGCTAGGCTGTGAATCTGTGCCCACGCATCTCTCTCCTCTCTCACTGAATTCCTTCTTTATTATCCAATATGTAGTAATCTATCCTGCCCTGATATCTTCTTATCATCCCCCCTCTTTCTCTTTGTTCCTCATCTTATTTATCCTTTCCCCTATACTTTTGATCACATTTTTGATAAGCCTTCCCAAGGACCACAGACTAGCCTGCTTGCAGAGTGGGCTTGCCTCACCCTCTTGATAGCTGGACTTGTTTGGGGTTTTCTGACTGCACTTTCCACTTTTATCTTGTCATCTACTTTTAGCCCAAACTTCTCTATTTCCACCTTCCCAGGCCCTTCACTTCCCTTCTCTTCCCTGCCTCATCTCCTGCTATTTTCTCTACCAACCCAATAATAATCACTGTTTTTATTCTGCCTTTTGCTTTCCGCCCATACTTAACAGTAACTAACGTATTATTGCACGGGGCACTATCACTGTCCTCTTGTTTTTAAAATGATTGGCATATAACATTTGTTTGTTTTTATTTGACCTCAGCACCCTTTCCATTCTGACTTTATTGTGGAGAGTATTCTACTCCAGGGAAGTGAGGATTGAGCTTGGTGGCCCCCGAGTGCAGCCAAGAAAGGAAAGGAAAAATCTAGTCTCATTTGTGAAATGGAAACTTCTAGTTTCTTTAGAAAGTTAGTTCTGTCAAATGATGTTTTGCTGGGGTACACAGGTGAAAGGATGTTTTGCCAAAGCAGTCGCAGGTGAAATGATATTTTGATAAAGCAGACACATGAAAGGATGCTTGATGGTTAGGATGAATATAATATAATCCAACAGATGATGGATGATGCCGGATGGTATTACACCCTGCCATTCTTATCTGGTCATCCATAGAGACTAGTGCACTAAAATCTTCTGGTGGTGATCTGGCAGCTTCTTACCATTTCCAAGGACTTAGGCCAATTGGCAGAGTGGAGTGGGAGTCTCTGGATATGTTAGTTGATACAGACTCATCTGGATTTTTGCTAAGACAGACTCACATGCTGTTTTGCTGAGGCAAGAGCCTTGGGAGGTAAAATTCATGGAAGGACATTGATGTTTGGAGAAAATATAAATAGGACTGAACAGACAGTGACTACAGGCTGGCACAGCTAACTTTGCAATGCTTTATTCGTCTCCCTCCTGTCTTAGGCTGAGTATCACTTCATTGAGAGTGGCACAGCAGAGAACTTCTCCTGGTGTCCCCAATGGTCCTGGTTGATCTGGCTGTCAATTCAGCAGGGGCCTGGCTGTTTCTCTGCTAGTCTGTGCCACTGCTGCTGATTCGTATTTGCTATCCTAACACAACTGAATTGGACTTCTGGTATCCTGATGATTAGAGAGCAAAATCATCCCAAGGAACTACTTCTAAACAGCATATAGGCGGCTTCTTCTGAATGGAGCTGCCACTGCTGATATTCTGAAATACAGATTGGATTTGCTCTAAAGAACAGTTTCTAAACATTTTCCACTTCCCCCATATTCTAATAACCTTTCTTTTCCACTACCTCTGGGGTGGTGGGTGGGCGGGAAGAGAGAATAAAGCATTTAAGAACCTTAGTAAAAGTAGGTTTGGAAAAAATCTAAACCTATACATTTGAGCACCACAACATTTCAGTTAAAGAATAATCATTGTATTTAAAAATATTAACCGACAACCTAGCCTCAATAGCAGTCTCAATTCAAAAACAAACAAAACCACAAGAAACGTCGAAAACCAAGGCAATTTGACTCCACCAAAACTTGCTAGCTCTTAACTAAAGTCTTCCAATTAGAATTACTTAAATGAAATCCCTAAAAATTAAAATGAATTGCTATAATTATATTCAAATAAATCAAAGCAGACACAAACTCCTAAATAAGTTCTAAGAGAACATAAACAGCTGGATAAGTATAAGAAAGTGACTAAGAAAATAAAAGCAGAATTCAATAAAGTGATAAAAATGCTACACACTGAGGTGCTGGAAATGAAAAACTCAACCAGTTGAACTGAGAGCTCCATGGAAAACCTTCCCCTCAGAATGGGTTGTGGTGATCTATTCTAAATATCAGGACTTCAGACAAAGAGGAGCTGGGACATTCAGACAACAACAGAGATGAACTGATAAGGAAGGCAAACAGAGCATGTGAACTCTAATGATACACTAAGAAAAGACCATGTCTGTGAATCATAGCTACAAGGAGAAGACCTGTATGATAAAGATATTGAAAATATTTCTCAATAAAATCATAGCAAAAAAGTTGTCAAGTGTAAAGAATGAAGTGAGTACCCATACAGGCACAGTAGGCATTTAGAACATCAAACAGACAAGAAAAGAAGCCCTTCTCATAGTATAATTAAATTAGTAAATATACAGAATAAAGTAAGTCTATTAAATTTTTCAGAAAACACTGAATCTCACACAGAGACAGGTGCATGAAAATAACAGCACATTCTGAATCACAACCACAGTAAAACCCAGGAAGGTCTGTGATAATATATTTCAAGATCTGAAACACAACAACTACCAACATAAATTACTATACCCAGCAAAACTGCCATCCTTTAAGGAAATGTAAAAATGTTTCTGATTAAAAAAACAAAACAAAACAGGCTATAGGAATTTATGATCATGAAGCCATATCTACAAAAGATACTTGAAGAAAAGGGCAAATGCATTCATGAGGCCACAGGAAAGAAGAAATCATGCTTGAATCATTCAATATTCAAGGATAACTGGGCTATGGTCAAAGCCCTCCATGAGCACATGTGCACGCAAGAGTGTGCGTGTGTTCACATACACACACTCACACACACACACACACACACACACACACACACACACACACACTGAACGGATTAAAATGTTTTGTGGCAGAAAGAAATACAACGAGCTGCTTTGGGTTGTGTTGGGCTTCCAGTCATCCCAAAAGCCATGAGGAATCAGACAGCTGTAAATGTGGGTGTGAGTTTGCACAGGAATAAAGAATAGGGGAGAACTGGACTGGGTGTTGAAACCTTAAGGAATTTTGATTTTATTTTTACAGATATTGTTGAGGAAGATGTAATGAGAACTGAGACTTTTTAAAATACGAGAGAACTCTGCTTGTTTGTACAAGAAACTATCCCTAAGTTCATTCGGTGCTGCTCTAAGGGCTCAAAGCAAGAGAGCAGTAGACTGAAGAGGGCTGAGAGAGACGAGGGAAAATTGGAGACATTGGAGGACTATTCTTTAAGACATTTAGGTTAAATGGGTAATATTTCGAGTAGTAAAAAGCTCTCTCTTTCCTTCTCCCCCTTCCCGTGTGTGTGTGTGTGTGTGTGTGTGTGTGTGTGTGTGTGTGTGTGTGTGTGTGTAAAACAGACATGCAGTTTGTCTTTCAAAAACAGAACCACTGAATCTGCCCAAGTTGAGAAAAAAATATTAAGACACAAGAGGAAGTAAGATAGTCAGAAAGAGGGTGTGTGGAATCCACTGCCAGAAACTGTGGTTGCCAAGAAAGGGGCAGTGAGTCTCTTACACAGGACACTGGAATCTGACACTGGAATCTGACACTGGAATCTGACACTGGAATCTGACACTGGAATCTGACACTGGGATCTTACGGTATATATCAGGCACTGAGACTAAATAGCTGCCCTCTTTACATAAGGGGAGAGTCTCCTACACAGAACAGAAGTTTCTCCTTGAAAACTATTGAACCTAAAATTTAAAGTCTGCGCTTGAAGTTGTGATTTGGAGACTCTTTAAATTGAAAGGTTAGCAGTTGGCTCTATTTCATTTCTGTGGCTGGGATAAAATATTCTGACAAGACGCTCTGGGAAGAAAGAGTTGATTCGGTTTAAAGTCCACCATTGTGGGAAAGTCAAGGTAGAAACGTAAGGCAGCCATCACATCACATTCAAGGACAGATAGAAAACAAATGTAAACATGCCTACTCCACTGCTACAATTCCAAACGCCCTGCCTAGGGAATAGTGTCACTCATAATGGGCTAGGTCCTTCCATGCCAATTAAATTCATACTATAATCCACACAGGTATGCCCATGTGCCAACCCAAAGTACCCTTCCCTTCTTGGAGACTCTCTTCCCTGATGATTCTAGATTGTGTCAAACTGATAATTAAAACTAACCATAATCCAAGATCTTCTCTAACTCCTTCATTTCAAAGCATAACCCCAATGCATACTGAGCCTTCTGCTGCCTGCCATTTGCTAGGCACTGGGTGGCCAAAAAGCAGGACAGCTCTGACCCAGTGAACTGTGCTGTAAGAGCAAACTCCACAGCAGGAAGGTGGGCGAAGCCTCTCAGAGGAGGGAACTGGAGGGTGACAAAGCCAGAAAAATGACCCAGGACTCTAGACACCAAATGCAAAGCCTTTCCCACTATCAGCATACACGACGACTCTACCATTTTGCCAGACAATATTCTGTATAAACCTTGCGTGACCACAGGCGTGGGATGATCTCCCTGCCTTCTTGTTAATATGTCCCCATCTCCAATCCAAGGTCAACAGTCAGTGGCACTTTGGCTGAGAACTCTATAATTTGGATTCAGGCATAAAACCACTCATTTCCCTTTAAGCATTACTTTGGAACCCATCAAGCCGTTGATCGCTGTCACCCACATTTATAATTCCCTAGCACAGTTCTACTTAGCTGTGTCTATACACGGCCACAGGACAAACCACATTTTTGTTAATTTGTTGGTTTATTGTTACCGCCTCTGTCATAATTCTAACCAACTAGTCAGAAGTAGCCTTGCCACTTGCCTACTATGCATTCCCCATCCTTTGTTCTCTAAGTTGATGGGTATGCACTAAAACTTTTACTCATTGATGGGGGTGTGTGTGTGCAAAATATGATTAAATTTATTCTAACTTTCCTTTACATTTTCTCAGAAATTCTTCAACCCCTTACAGAAGACTAACAATGGCCTGGGATAAAGCCAAGAGCATCAGGATTTACAGCCATGAGACCATTGAGTTCTGCAGGAGCTTGCAATAACAATCCAGACATTCATTCCACTTTCAACCTGATTTTAAAGCAGATGTTGGCTCTTCTAATGAGAAAAAAAAGCCTAAAAAACATTCTGAGACCAAAGATGCCGAACAATAAAGTCTGCTCCTCTTAGCTAACAAGAAAATCTTTTGGAGCCTAGAATGTTTAAACATCCTTCTACAGATTAGGGACCTGATCTGCATGCAGCCTGCCTTGTTCTGGTTGGAAGGAGGACACGTTGAGTGAAGGAATCAAGAGAGATTTGTGAATCTGTTCATTCCACCAACCGCCCACCACCTGCCAATTAACGAGCATTCCCACCGCGTGCCGTGGGAGGAACATAAGGATGAGGGCGCCACTGGGATGCATGCAGCCTGGTGGGGGATGGCAGGGAGAGCAACTGGGAGACATTTTCATTTAACAGGCAGGCAGGCAGGTCCTCGTCTGCTGTGGGAACTCTGTGAGAGCTGAGAGGATCTCCAACCTGAAGTGGAGAGAAGAGTGCTGGGGACTGTTTAGCAATTAACGATACTTAGACACTTGGAAAAGATGAAGGAGAAATTTGTAGGTTCCCATCTTCGCAGAGTTTACCAGAGATAGAGATTACGCCCATAGTATTACGGAGACACCCAACGATTCTCTTATATTCTTCCCTCATTTGAGGATCTCTAAATCATGGCTGACTCGATTGAAAGGCAATCTGTGGTTGTCCTGGGGACATAGCCTAGCGTTAGAACCTGTACCTTGCACCTTCCACCATGGGGCCCGAGGAGAAGAGCAGGGGCAGGGGGGGTGGGGTGGGATATTGAAATGCTTCCGCAAATAAGAAGCACAGGCTCTCTCTAGGCCCTCCCTCCCTCTACAAGAGAGATTTTCACAAATCTTGGAAGAAGAAGAACTCAGCATGCTCTTCTTCCAACCAGAGCAAGGCATGCTGCGTACCGATCAGGTCCCTAATCTGGAGAAATCTACCTCTCTTGAGAAACTGTGGTCTCTCTCACCACGCAACTACATGGGGAGAAAAGCTTACAGGGCACAGCGGCTCTAGCTGGCTGCAGCTCGCCCCACCTCTCCTTGGCTCACACAGAGTCTTGGGAAAGGGGAGAGTGTGGTAGTGTGACACTAGAGGAATACGCTCTTTCCTAAGTGCAAAATCACCAGCTCTCCGTTACTTGAATGTTTGAAGTGGGTCCCAGTGCCACGCGGGTCTTCCTTCACCAAGGTGGGGCTCTTAAACCCAAGGTAGGAAGATGAACCAGCCATGCATCTTACCAGAGGGAAAGGGCAACAAACCGAAGAAAGATTAATTTTTTAGAAACCAAGTGTTAATCCGACAGTGGCTTTTAAAGAGCGCCTCGAGCATTAGTAGGTCATTAAATCTTTGTTAACAGGCCAGGAAAAAATGTAAAAGACGGGAAAAAGTGGGTCATAGTCCTGTTTAAATTTACACGGCATGGAAAATTCATCAAACCCCAGCACTACGGTGATGACAGGAACCATGGAACCCCAGTCAGGCTTCTCTGTGATGCCCGAACAGCCCCTTAGGACAAATCCCTGGCAGACTGACTTCCAAAGAAAGCAATTCACCTGAAGTGCGCGCTTCATGTCTGAGTGACGGGAGGCACTCCCGTATTTATGCAGAACGTTGTCTGGCTTGCTCCTACTCTTCTTGACTTAAGAACCAAGCCTGATCTCTCTTCTACTCTCCTTCAGAATCTGCTCTGATAACTGTCCTCACTCATCCTTTTCTCTGGGCAATGGTTAACAAAACATGAGTTGAATGGCCCATACCCAAACTGCTTTTGACCAGAAGAGCTGCAGATTGCTGACTTGTTTTGGATTTGGGGATATTTGGATTGGCATATTGGGACATCACAGGAACAGTACAAAATGTAAACATAGAATCCACATATGCTCAAATGTTGCTCCACATAGTTCGAAAGTAATTTTCCATAATGTCTCATAATTTTTTTCTAATTTTGGTTCATATACTGCGTTTTTGTGTATTGGGCCATCGGGCTTATAGCAGTATTGTGGGTGTTCTCACATGCGCTCTGACTTTCAAGTGCTCCAGACATCAGATGCTTTCCCCCCATTGCCTCACATTGCACAGGCCATGAACTTCACATGCATGCACTTCACCAGTCTTGTAGGATGACAGCCAGGCCCTGGCTGCCGTGCCGTGTGGTCCAAGCAGTAAATGCATTGCTTTAAATAAAATCCAACAACACTGAGTAAAAAGCCATGATTGTTTTCATTTCCAAGATACATTTTTACATGGTCAAAAATATTCCTAAGGAGGAATCATCTTGTCAGCGTGTTCAAGTCTAGCTTTGAAGGGTCAGTAGGCTTGTGATGGTTTTCAGGAAGAAAGGGGATAGAAAATTTGGGGTATGAAAACTATGTGCTTGACATGAAACTTAAGGCTCCCTCCTAAACACAGATGCATGTGTACATGCACACACTCTCTTGATTAGGCACACACATCCTCACAAATTATACAAATGCATATGTGCACATACCATATGCATACATATATATATGCTATAAGCATATATACCCCAGATGTGTGCCCACATGCAAATATCAATTGCTTGCAAATACCTAACTTGAACACATAGATGCATACACAGCACACATGTAAATACACACATATGCTCAGGTGTTAAGTACTGCTACCCCAAAGGGAAGCGTCATGTCTTTGCCCCTTCATCACGTCATCAAAGAAGCTTCATCACTCGGCTTGTTAAAGGCCCAGGATTCATTTGGCTTGAAGAAAGAGTAAGGACTCTAGTCACCTGCCAATTTCATAATGTTTGAAAACAATTAGACGGCTTGAATTAGCAGAATTTATCTGAACGGGAAAACAAGTCACTAACTAACCTGAACAGAATAGGGATTTAAATACTCTGCCCAACATAGCCTTCCTTCAATCCAGAGAACAGGAAATGACGTGCAAAAGCAATCTGATTGGCTGCAGCTGGTATTCAACCTATGTAGTTATGTTTTGGCAGCTTTTAGCCCCTCTACCAGAGGCTGGCTGTTCATCTGCCGTGACTGGCTGAGACGTCTCCTTGTGATAAGAGTTACCTCTAGAATAGGTTTACATACTAGTTAGATTATGGTTCATTAAGGACATGGAAACCATTTGGTCAACATAAAATATATATATAAAGTCATTGTGCACCTTTTTCCTCATAAGCCAGACCACATTGTTTCATCTGTTATACAAGGCTCCTTTCTGTAAGCCAGAGATTGGAACTCATTGGAAGCTCATAGTTTTTTGAGGATTCTACCTAAAAACAAGAGACAAACTGCTGTGGCTAAAGCTTTGTCTGTCTTTGCTGCTGTTTTGGCCCAGGGGTAAGGCAGACATTTGTTCCTTCTGAAGTTCTTACCAGTCTCTGCTGCAAATCATACCCTGTCTAATCTTTCTGTACTGACCACAAACCCTTTATCTGAATTGGGATGAAGTTACAATCCATCATGTTGAGCAGACCTGAATCTTTTAGCAGTTGAGAAATATGGTCTTAAAGAGTCAACTAAGCCCATGCTCCTCTGTATGTATGTTAAGGTGGTGTAGCTGGGTTTTCTTGAGGGAGTTCTAACAGTGGGAGTGGGGTTCTCTGACTCTTCTGTCTGCTCTTGGGTCCCTTTCCGTCCTACTGAGTTGTCTTGTCCAGCCTTAACATAAAGGTTTGTACCTAGTCTTATTGCATCTTGTTAAGCCTGGTTTGGTTGCTATCCCTGGGAGGTTTGTTCTTTTTGGAAGGGAAGTAGAGGAGGAGTCGACCTGGAAGAATGAAGAGATGGGAGATGAGGGAGGAGGAGAGGGAGCAGAAACTGCATTTGGGATATATTGTATGAGAGAATAAATAAAAAGAAGAAAACAAAAGAAAAAAACCCATAATCCTAAGAAGTCCAGTTCTTGGCACAGAAAAACCCAGCTTCCAAGACCGTATCTCCATCACTGACTTTTATAAATATCTTAGCTACGCCTTTGGTCACCATGAGGGGATGAAGTCTCTGACTGGGTATAAAAAATTTTGAGACAAATAACAATGTCAGAAAAACCTTGGAGGTGACAGGGGACCCTATCCTTCACACCTGTGTCCCCGATCACTGCTTAGTTAATTAAGGAACACAAGATTATTAATATTTTGCTTAGTTTTCATAAATTTGTTACATTTTTCAAGTATTGAAAAACTTTATATTGTTTATTTCTAGTCTCAGTTTCCACACAGCTCACCTCTGGCCACCAGCATGTTTGTGATGTGGTGTGACATCAGGTGTTTGAATGAGCAGTTCTTCGGCACAGACTAGTTACTTATTCCATTGCATTCTGAAGATGTGGGTGTTGTTTTTTTTTGTTTTGTTTTGTTCTGTGTTGTGTTTTAGAGAATATCAGAGTCTGTGAGTGAAGGCCTGGTCTCATGAGACTGTTCCTACTTCATATGTCAGAGTAGGAGGTTACCACCTACTCTTTCGACTCTGGCATATTAAGATACATTGACATGTGTGGATTGTGTGCAGAGCTTATGAACAGCCACTGTTACACATCTCGCACAGTCTTACAGGTAGGTTACTTTCACCTGAAAATTTTGTGTTTATATGTGTGTAGGGGCTGAATTCTGAGAAAAGTACACTTGTTACACTAAAATACCTTCAATTTTGGAAATTTCACTTATGAATAACCTTCTAGCCTTTGGATTCTGTCCTGAGTCCCTTGGATCCTGTCCTGAGGGTATCTACTCCATCAAAAGAACTGGATACTTTCCATCAGGATGCTGAGATGCAGGCAACAGAAACCCCTTTGTCCTTGAGAAACCATAATTGATTCAATATCCCTGGTGGCTTAGACAGACTTAAGACTAGGCAGAGAGAAGACTCCTGAAAGTAAAGTGAATGCTACAAGGATGGGAGAATAGGAAGAGAAGAAAGGGGAAGAAGAGGAAAAGGAGAAGGAAGGGGAGAAAGAGGAAGAGGAACTGAAGGGAAGGACTTAAGTTCAATTCAAGCAACACTACTCACTCAGAGCTTCCCGCACACTGGGGACTGTAAAAACAAAGTGACACTTTATAAAGAGAAGATAAAGGAAGGACAGAAAAGAAGCAGGGGGGGGGGGGGGGGGGGGGGGGGGGGGAGATGAAGTCACACCCTTCCATCCTTGACCTCTACCGCAGTGGGGACTTGTGACCTTTTATGGAGAAAGAGGTTAGATGCAGCAACCTGATTAGAAGTGTTAAAATGATTTGGGGATTTTAGCAGGCACAAAAGTAAGTCTTGGCTTTGAATCACCACTCACTGGGTCCCCTGCTCAGAACCAGCCCCCACGGTGCCCCATGCTCAGAATCACCCCCATGGGCCCCCATGCTCAGAACCAGCCCCCACGGTGCCCCATGCTCAGAATCACCCCCATGGGTCCCCATGCTCAGAACCAGCCCCCACGGTGCCCCATGCTCAGAATCACCCTTCACTGGGCCTCCTGCTTGGAATCACCCTACACTGGGCCCCATGCTCAAAATCATCTCTCACTAGGGTCCAGGCTCAGAATCACCCCCCCAGAAGCACCCCTCATTAGGTCCCCTCCTCACCCATGTGCTTCTGCATTTCCTTTTCATTGCTACAAATGCAAAACTCCATTAGCTCCAGTCAAAGGATCTGCTGTTGATGTGTTGTAAGAGAAGCAACAGATGGGGCATAGTCGACCCTCTGCATCTGCAAACTCAGCCAACTAGGGATTGAAAATATTCAGGGACAAAGACAGTCCATGTGTTTGTTTACTGCATAGAGGCTGTATTTTTGAGTGTTTGTTGACTGCATAATATATGTGCTTAGTCTGAAAGTCAAATATAGGCAGAGGCTTGTGGCTGTGTTTTAAGAGTTCCCTATTCTGTTTCTCCTAAGAACCAAAGACCGTTTAACAAAAAGCCCAACACTAGGCATGAAAAGTTTTCTTTTGAGTTGGTTAGGGCTGTTTAAGAGAATCCCAAATAATTACAGGCTATTCATATTTCCTGTGTTTGCCCCAAACGTGAAAGGTGAATACCAATTGATGAAGACACCATGAACTTCAGACCCAGGGCCCAGAGATTCCTGAGCTGGAGCTGACTTGGATGACCACTCCCTGAGGACTAGCTTTCATGGTACCAAAAGGCTCTGTGCAAGTTTCTAAAGGGGAGAAGCAACCAACAGTCCTACCCAGCTATGAACCACAACAATGACCAGCATTGCACCATAACACAAAGGCCACAGCAATGGCACACACACTTTGTAGGTAACCAATAGCTCTCTAATTGGACTTAGAATGTCTTAGTCAGGGTTTCTATTCCTGCACTAACATCATGACCAAGAAGCAAGCTGGGGAGGAAAGGGTTTATTCATCTTAAACTTTCCACATTGATGTTGATCACCAAAGGATGTCAGGACTGGACTCAAGCAGGTCAGGAAGCAGGAGCTGATGCAGAGGCCATGGAGGGATGTTTCTTACTGGCTTGCTTCCCCTGGCTTGCTCAGCTTGTTTTCTTATAGAACCCAGGACTACCAGCCCAGAGATGGCACCACCCACAAGGGGCTCTCCCCTCCTTGATCACTTATTGAGAAAATGCCTTGCAACTGGATCTCATGGAGGCCTTTTCTCAACTGAAACTCCTTTCCCTGTGATAACTCCAGCTTGTGTCAAGTTGACACACAAAATCAGCCGGTACACAGGACCTGCTCAACAGGAGGGAAACCATGTCAGGTACTGGAAACTCAACCAAGTACTAAGGCAAAGTAAAGTCATGGATCTTGGAAGATAACCTACACTCATACATAGATAAACCAGCTTAACCCCTAACTACATTCTAAATATTTGACCTTATACACACAGGTAAGTATAGTCCTCACCCATCATCAATGAAGTTTTTCTTTGTGACAGAAGGAGGCTGTTAGAAAACCACAACTGATCAAAAGGCAAAGATGTGGAACTCACTCCCAATGGCTATATCTACAATATATCTACACTACGGCCCTCAAGTATTATAGATAATGTAATAAGTATTATATATTTATAATACTAACTCACGGGCATCTTTGGGGAAGACATGGTGGGCAACTTGTAAGAGCCAGAGAGTAACAAGGAGTTTGCTGTGAGATTCTGTTTCCTAGTAATATCAGAAACTACACCAACATGACTGGCTAAACACAAGATGAATGAGGACAATGGACAAGCCAAAGTGGATACACGCAGGCACACTCTGTAATGCCACTCACAGGAAGAGCTTGGGGGAATCAGAACCACAGAGACGGGGGTATTATCGTGCTTGTCAGGAGCCTGGGGGAGGCGATGCTTACAGCTGAGCATTTAATAGGCTGAAGCTTCAGGCTTCTGAGCCGAGTTTGGGAGATGCATGGGTGGTAGTGATAGCTCCACGAGGCATGAGTGCCACCTCACCGGGTGTGGTAGAGTATGCTGGGGTCTCCATTCCAGAAGGCTATGAGTCCAAAGCTGGCCTGAGCTCTACATAGAGGCTATGTCTCCAGAGAAACCTTTTAACAGTCACAGTGACACGTGTCATGTTTACTTTGCTACAATGAAAAACAGTTTGAAAAGGGTAATGAAATGAAAGAGAAAGAAGTTAGGTGGCTTGTTTGTTCGTGTGTTTGTTGGTTGTTGATTTAGAAGAAAGGAAAATCCATATAGAATACCAGAACCTGGAAGGTTTTTTAAGCCGAATCTTCCATCATAAAAGTCCAGCTCAAGCCATGTGATTGCCATGAGTCTGTGGATGTGACCTTTCCTGTGACTTTGGCTTTTGCCCTTCAAACAGAGAACCTTACTGTGTCTAATTGTGTTTGCTTTTCCCCCTGTAGGGATGTTTAACAGTCCCCTGGCCACTGAGATGGCCCCATAAAATTTTTATGGCAACAATTTCTTAAGTGAAATTTCCATTCAGTTTGTTTGTGAGGCCTTCAAAAAATAAATAAAAAGCCAGAGAAAGCCAAATAGATATAACTGGGGACATTTTCTGGAGGTCTAACTTAATTATAAATCAGTGTTTTATGAGTCTACCATTCCAAACTCATGCGAGTCTTCGGCAGCACAAAATAACTCATTGCTCTGCAGGATAGTGAGGCACCAAAGAGCACCCGGGCCACCGTCCTTGGGGGAGAGTTTGCAAGTTGTGTTCTCAAAGCCTCATGTCTGGCACTGAGTTTGGAAAGCTTCATGGCCTTGTACTACGCCCCCGAACCTCAGGGCCAGCATCGAGTACACGGAACACAGATGATTCAAAAGCCCAGGGGCCTTGAGCGATTATCAAAGGAGAGGAGAGGAAGGCAATGGACGTGCTCAGCCCCATCTCTTCGCTGTTCACACCTGCCCTCAGCCAACAGGAACCGGCTGTGCTGAGGATCACACTCCAATTTAGGGTTGAGGTTCCAGGAAGGGTGTCTGAAATTATTGGGTGTGAAACGCAGATAGATTTAGCAGCGCCGCCACTATTTATGTGGCCGTCAACTCTGCCTGTTGGAGAGAAGGCTTCTCCTCCTTTTTTTTTTTATCTGAACATCTGGACATTTGTAGAGACTGTTTGGCCCTGTGAAAGTTGGCCTCTGATAGTAACAGCCCTCGCTCTTTTCAGTTGCCCAGAATCCCCGTTCTGGGGATGGGGTTATGGGGCTTATCACTAGGATCATTTTACAGGAAACAACTCTGAGCCGTGGAGGCACAGTGGTACTTCCCATAGCTCAAAGCACGGCCTGTGAAGTCCTGCAGGCCCCTTCCCTCTGTTGTGTGTAGGTGGCCATGTGTTATAAAAGGATTCATTCCAGTTTTCCCCCTGCATGTGTATCCTTACATATTAACCACTGAACAGAGAATTAACACAGCTAATACAACAGTTGGGAGCTGCTGTGGTTTGATGTGAATGTTCCCCACAGGCTTATGTGTTTGAACACTTGGGCCCTAGAGTTGGTGATGTGTGGAGTTTTTGTGTAGTTATGAATCCGGTGGGATGTAGAGCCAAGGTGGCCCATACAGGCCACTAGAGGCATACCCTGAAAACCATGCTCTGACTTGTTTCCAATCTAACCCTCTGCTTCCTTGTCTGCAGAGATTTGAACAAGCTAGACTTCCCCCATCCTGCAGCCCGAAAAGCTATGTCTACTAATGCTGTTCATGCTGGGGTTTTGCTTTCGAGTACAGACACATTGGAAAGGAAGTTCTAAGTTGCACTAAATAGCATGAATCTCCAGCTGCAGAGGGGCCACATAACTGAGAGTTTTAAAAAGCAGGGTTAGGAAATGCAGCAGGGTGATGTAGCAGGGGAGGGTTCTGCATGGTGGGAAGACACGGTGGACCTATTACTTCCTGTTATCATGGGCTCTCCTTGTATTTCAAGTACAGCAAATTGCAGGAAGTAAGATGGTACCAGCTGTCCATCACCCAGGGAACTGATTCTTCACCATGTTGAGCCCCATCTTTTCCCTAGGAAGGAATGTGATGAACAGTGGCGGCCTCTGGCATTTGTTACAAATCACCTGGCAAAATGCAACTTAAGGGAAGAAAGATGGACACAAGAGTACTCTGACTGTCAGAACATGGCAGCAGTAGTCAACTTGGGCTGTGGCAGCGAGCACTGTGGAGATTGCTTGCTTACACCTTACAGGATTAGAAAGCATAAAGCTTGATTCAGGAAGGCTGAGCTATAACTCTCTGGTCCCATTCCTGCAGCCCTGTGTCTCTACAAGTGCCAGACAAGCCCAAGGTCCAAAGGGTCCATAAATTCCCCCAATAGTGCTAGCATCCAGGGACCAAGTATTGAAATACACATGCCTATGGGGCATTTCCTGTGAAAGCCATCACACTCTTCTGGCCACCCCTCCATGTTTACTAAGGTTGTGTCACTGAAAGCCCAAGGAATTAAGACAGGATGTTGCTGTCTTGTGATTCTGGGAGTCATATAGATGTCTGAGGTCAAAGGCATCAGTAATATGGATTCCTTCTGGTGGCTTCAAGTGAGAGCCAATCCCAGGCTTCTGCCCTGCCTTTCTATAGGTTTGGGAGGAGACTGCTCCAATCCTCCATCTCTACATGGAATTCTCCTGCCTCTGCACATTGCCTTCCATCGGTACCTGCCTGTTTGCATGTGAATTTCTAATCTAAAAAGACATAGTCCTGCTGGATATAATCTAAAAAGACATTAGTCCTGTCAGTCTGGTGACCTTATCTTTGAGGAATCCTCTGCAGGGACCTTGTTTTAAATAAGGTCACATTCAGAGGTCCAAGGGCTTCTTCAACACCTTTGGGGGTAGGTCACAGAACAGCTCGGTGTATACCTCATTCTTGTCTTTGCCCTTGATGTCAAAACTCTGTCCCCTATTGATGATCTTGTTGTCACTCCGGCATCAGCATTTAGATTCAGAATAGATCCTTATGTCTGCTCGGCAAGCCACATAAGAATAATATGCTGCTGAATAAACGTAATTGCACATGAAAGTGTGCGTGATGGTAATGAATGCTACTTTCTAACCTAACCAGACGCCATTAGTCTTTGCACCAAGAAGAGTTAGCAGAGACTCAATGCATCACACACCTCAGAAAGGATGCATGTGCTTTCTGGTCAGAGAAAACCATATATAACCATGAAAAAAGATATCCCATCCCCTCCGACTCAGGACCTACAGTTTCGGTGCACGGGCCATGGCTTAGTAGCTTCAAGGACTCCATCTGCTGTCTCAGGATTATCATAACGAAAGGTTAATCTTTGTCTTTTGTCATCAGACATGGGACAGGCTTGACTATCCTAAACTCTGTGGCTACTGCTAACTTATCATGACAAAAAGAGACGGGTGGTAGAAACACTGCAGCTCTTTAGGAAAATAAACCTGAAGGTAACAACCACCCAAAGAAACATGGTTCAAACAAATAGCAAACAAGTGGGGTGGAGCTTTAAAGGAACACCAAGAATCTCATGTATGAAGGAAAGAGAGACAGATATGTGTATCTTTTCTGGCTTTTCTCTTTTTATGTTTTCCCTCAAACAAGGAAGATAAAACATCTAGACAGGTAGGTGTCAGAAAGTCCAAGAATGTCAAGAGATGCTGGATACACCCTGGAGATGCTTCAGTGAGAATTACCCAGCCTTCATGTCGGTCAGATCACAGAGAGTAAGGGCAAACATACCAGGGCATGGTAAGTGACTGCTCAGCTAAGCACTGACTTCCTGCACTCCACTGATCCTGGGAGGGATCTGAGGCTTATCATATGTGCCCATCTGAAGGGAAGCAAACAGGGCAGAGAGATGATGGACCTACAGAAGCCAAGGTCAAGACAAAAGACTGCAGCATGCAGAGCAGCTGTAGCTAGAAGCTGGGAATTCGGACCACAGACGCCCAAGGTCACAGCAGGCACAACACCAAGTGTGCCAGGTAATAGAGGTGTCAGCTTGTCAAGATGTAGAGTCTCCTGGGAAACGAGGAAGCAGGAACACTTGTAAGGGAATATCTAGATTAGGCTGAGGCAGGAAGAGCCTACGTGTGGGTGGGGCCCATTCCATAGGCCACAGGATGGCACAAACTGAGCAGTGACATTCATCGTTCTCTGCTTCCTGATTGCAGATACGTTGTGACCAGTTACCTCAGGCTCCGGATGTCACGCCTTCCCCACAGTGGACTGTAACTTTGAAGCCTAGGCCAAAACAAACCCTTTGTGCCTTAGGTTTGCTTGCTGGGGATAATATCAAAGCAAGGAGACACGTCACTAATACATCAGCGTCTCTGAGTTGCACGGCCTTCAGCCTAGCAGTAGTTCTCCACAGCCTTCTCCATCCCTAGAGAGATCAATCAGGGAGAAGAGAGTCAGAGAGAAGACCAAGAGGACCTGAAACCCCAGTGTTTTCTGACAAGAGACTTAGTCATCAAGCAACTATGGTAGTGAACAGTCAGATTTAGCTAAACTGCACCCTTCTCCTGGCACAGCAAAGGCTTTTGATATGTCACAGGAAAGATTAGGAGTTATGTTCTTGAGCACGTCTAAGCAGAACACAATTAAACTCTCACCCTTTGCAGCACAGGAATTTAATTGCTGTCCTGGAAACTCTAGGTTTAGTCACATTTAGATAGCCTCGTTTCTTGGATTCTTCCACTAGAAGACAAACTGCTGGCTTTTTCTGGGGGTTTATTCTTGACAGCTGTGTTGTGGGCCTTTTTTTTTATGTTCACAGCTGCATTGAGGAATAATGTGTCCTACAAAGTATGAGGTCTATAGAAGCTCTGGGAGCTGAGCGCTGATGAAGAAGTTGAGGGGCAGGAAAGGGTGTCCTGTGGAGGTCTTCCTCGTGTGAAAGGGAACGGAGGATGCAAGATGTCCAGAGCAGTCAATTCCAGGCAGAAGAGCTGTGGCATCAAGCGAGAATTCTAGACTGGGTGACCCTCAGAAAGCAGATCAGCAGCTTGCGCTGTGAACTTCCTTTAGACAAAGGCAAAGCTTCAGACAACCTGGATTATAGATTGCTGTCATACAAGCGGGTGGCTTTGGCTTTAAGCACAAAAGTCTATAGTTTTCATTGGTAACGTATTCAAAAGGAGTCAAGGAAAAGACTCAGGTACTTAGGAAAGAAGCTGAGCCAGGCGTGGTGGTGCACGCCTTTAATCCCAGCACTCGGGAGGCAGAGGCAGGTGGATTTCTGAGTTCAAGACCAGCCTGGTCTACAGAGTGAATTCCAGGACAGCCAGGGCTATACAGAGAAACCCTGTCTCGAAAAAACAAAACAAAACAAAACAAAAACAAACAAAAAAAAGAAACTGAAAGCTGAAGGTGGGGGGTGGGGTTGTAAGATCAAAGCCTGCCTGAGTTACAGAGTAACCTTAAAGTCCACTTGGATAAAGTGACTGAGATTCTGCCACAAAGTAAAAATTAAAAAGGTCTGGAGAAATGAATGGCTCAGGGAGAAACTTAACCTAGCATGCACAAAGCCTGAACTTCAGATCCTAGCACTGGGATGGTAGGGGGAAAGAAAGAACCTAAAGATTTCTAGGATAATTCTTTTCCTTCAACAAAGTCATCTTAAATGGAAAATATTGTAAATCCAGTTACATCAGATATACCCAGACTGTGGAATTCCCAGGCTTATCAATGCAGCGCTGTCTTGGCTGCTTCCCCTGGTAACCTCAGACTCCACTTCAGTTGGTATCCAACATTATCCAATGATGTGTCTCTTGAAGAGGCCAGCCTGAGACATCAGTGTGTGGAGTACAGGGATGAGGGAGCTGAGGAGAGAGATCGCATGTCATTTCAGAGACTCAGAAAAGGGACTTCGAATGATGTCTGACCAAAGGCAATTAAAAGAGTGGTGGGCACAAATTCAGAAGACATCCCAGCAACACAAAGATGTTGACATGTCAGGAAGCCTAGGGGCTGGATGGGTTAATTGGTGCTTTCGGGTCTGAGGGTAATAGTTGACGTATCGATCTGGAAGAATCTTACTGGGACAAACTGGGTATTTAACCCTAACATCGGATATAAGTTAGAGGAAGCAGAGAGCCATAGATCTGGGCTTTGCAGAGTGGAGATTAATACTAAGGAACAGGTTTTAAATCCTGGGGTTTGCTGTTCAACAGCAGTTACAAGTCTGAGTCTCTTCTTTAATCACAGCGGGCTCTCTCCTGCAGCCTTCTGGGTGACTACACTTAATGAATCCAATGTGTCCCAATATTTCCAAGGGGCTCGGCTGCTCTCCAGCCTCTGCCTTGTAAAGATGAACCAGATAATCATCTTCCTTCCAAGAGGCACAGGATAAAAAGGCTCTGCTTAAAAATGGAATGTCGGCATCTGACCATAGTAAAACCAACATTCCTGACAATGAGGGCTGGGCCAGCTGAGGCTGACTGGGAAGACTCTATCTTAAATGAATAAATAAATAGATTTCTTTTTAAGAAATAAGCTCAAAGAGAAAGATCTTAGTATAAAAGATCTTAGTATGTTAGGGATAAAGGGAAGAGCTGTCAACTTTCTTGGGTCAACTCAAAGAGGTGAACTATACTGTACATTGTTCTAAAATAGTTTTCTGAAATATGTGACGTAAGATTTTTCTCTCTGTCAGGTTGAGTACTAGAAGATGAGAGCAGAGTTCTCAGACTTGTAAGACTCGATGCTTGTGATGCAAGGGTCCCTGTTTAACTCATTGTAATGGATGTAATTGCGAGGTTCTACACTGAAGGATGGCGCAAATGTCAGCCATAGGATGCTTTATTAAAAATTCCCAAGATATAGATCAATAAACCAACCTCGGGTGTTGTCAGTGGCTGTGGGACATGGGGGGTACAGCTCCCAACTGTCACCTGCAGTAGCCTGAGCAGTTATTTCCAGAGGCATTCATTCGGGTGAAAACAGGACTCCTGAGCTCACCACAGAAAAGAATTTCAGGGCAGCCAGTATGAAGCAGGGCTGCAGTTTATTAAAAAGAAATTCTAGCATATGTTTAACCCAGTGGTTCTCAACCTTCCTAGTGGTGAAACCCTTTAATATAGTTCCTCATGTGATGACCCCCAACCATAAAATTACTTTCATTGCTACTTTGCAATTGTCATTCTGGTACTGTTACATATTATAATATAAATATCTGTATTTTCCGATAGTTTTAGATAATCCCTGGGACAGGGTCCATCTCACCTTGCAAAGATGTCTTGATTCACAGGATGAAAACCACTGATTTAAGCACAGGAATTACTAGAAATCTGTTCAGGAAAAGGGTAAGTGTATGGGCTTCTCAGAGCAGGGCCTTGCTTAACTACACACACACACACACACACACACACACACACACACACACACACCAGAATCTTCAAAAAGTCACTGAGAAATGTAAATGATCATGGGTGGTTCCTGGGGTGTACTGGATAAGATTATGACAGATAAGATAAAGCCCTAGATATGGTGTGGAGAGTCCAGAAATTTCCATTGTAAACTGAACATAACAGTCTTGTTTGTGAGATATCCAGAAAATGCACATCTGGGAAAGAAGTGGGACCATACCCAACTTCATATATGCACAGGCTTTAGGCATGATTCATTGCTTTTGTTTAAGTCTTATTTGAAAATATCTCTAAGGCAACCTTCACACCAAATGTTAATCGCACTGGAATTCTTCCCTTCTTAGCTGGCAAGGGACCTCAGCCAAGCTCTAGGGTGAAGGACTTCATCCCTTAATGTCCTGTGTCTCTCTCCTAACTCAGTAACAGGGACAGTGGAATAATGCTGAAACCAGTAAAAATACATTAAAAATAGACTACAAATGTAAATACTTTTAAAAACGAAAGCATAAGGCTTATATAAAACTGCACAGTGATTTAATAATATTTATCTGTGTTGAATATCAAAGAATGTAATTATAAAAATCAGGGAAGATTTGTAGGCAAGATAAATCGAAGTGAAAACATTCTGAAAGTCCCTTTTTCATCCAAGGAGACACCAACTGCAGCGTACAGTGCAGATCGTGATAGCAAGTAAGTTTAAAATGGCTTAAAGCTGAAATTCTCCTGTAGTAGAAGCAGAAGCATGACTTTAAATGGCAACTAATCTTTAAACACACACACACACACACACACACACACACACACGAGAAGGCGAGGGAGAAAAAAAGACAGAGTAAAATCAAACATGGTTTTGTACAAGTAGACATAGACAAATTTCACTTGTCCAAAAGAAATCCTGCTGAGGGGCTGGGGAGAAGGATCAGCCCTTAAGACACGGGCTGCTCTTACAGAAGACATGGGGCTGAATTCACAACTGTCCATAATTGCAGTTCCAGAAGATCTGATGCCCCTTTCTGGCTTCCCTGGGCACCAGGCATGCACGTGGTAAACAGACATAGAAGAGGCAAAAACACATGTGTGAATAAAATAAAAATAAGTAAATCTTTTTTAAAAAAAATTGCATACAGAAATAGGATTCAGAAGTAAACAAATAAAACAAAACCCATAAAGGGGACAGAGTGAAGATTGACGTGTCAGAGGAAAAGTAAGGCGCCAGGTGACCCAAACAAGTATCAGAGAAGTGGGATGACTACACTTAACAGTGAAGGCACAGCATAGCTCTTTCCTCATGGGTTGAGTACAAAACCCGTCCAATGGTTATAAAGGACTTTGCCAAATGCTTAGAGGGCAAAATCCTGGAAGGAAGGCTTCAGTACAATAGAGACATTGATTCTCCCAAAATTCACTTTGAAGGGTGGGGTCTGAGCACTGGCTGGCTCTCGGTGTAAATTCCATCAACAGCTTGCTCCTAGGTATTGCTTCTGGGATTTGACAAAAATCTTTCCCAATTTTTTGCGGAACAACGGATGAACAAGAATGGCGAGCCAAGCCATGAGAATTGAACAATGAAACAGAGCAAGGGACATGAATATCGGTAAAGAACAGTTGCTTGGTGATGGGTGGGATTCTGACTTACAAGTACTGATTTGATTTGATGGTGCCATTATAGAACAGCATTGTTTGGTGGGTTTAAGAGCTTAGGACAAAGTTGAGGAGTCCAGGAAAAGACTCATTCACTAAGACTGTACAAGGCTTTGCGGAAGCCTTCACAGATTTCTTGCCACGATTGGTATAAACAAAGCCATATCGGACGCTAACACCAGACTGGGGTTAATAGAGAGCTTGGCATTCGAGAATGTGAATACTGAATGTAAAAGAGTTATTAGACCACTGAAGGGCACACACAGTGCCAATGGATGAGTGTATAAGGGACGTGACTGGCATTGGCTCTCGCGAGCATCATGCCAGTGTCATAGGACAAGCTATAGCCATAACTTGGATATCAAAATGCCAGGTGCTTTAATTATGGTGAATTCGGCTATTTACAAAGAAGCTGTGAGGCTAAAAGCCTTGGATCTCAGGATGCCTGGTATGGTAACCACGAGAGCTACAGTACTTTCCACTATAGATGTGAATAAGCCATTTACGGTGGCAATGGGGTCTCCAAAAGAATGCCTAGGCCTCCCGGGATTTACAGACACTGTGGCAAGGGATGTCATTGAACGAACTAGTGCAGGTCCAAGGGGGCATATAGAGTAATCTCTCGCCATTGGAAAATGAAATGGGGGTGTGGGGGCTGTCAGGCCAAGCAGAAAAAAAAAAAAAAAAAAAAAAAAAAAGGCCGTTTTCCCCCTGGTCAGACAGGAGGTAACCAACAGGCAGAAAAACTGCAATTAAGTGTTGCTGACAAAGTAACCAATAGTGTTTATGGTCCTTTGCTTCGGGGACAGTAGGGATATAACTACAGAAATGAATGGATTATTGTATCTCTTTGAAAAAGAAAAAAAGAAAGATGGTTTATTTTATTTCTTTTCAGACTAAAAAAGCAACAAGTCTTAAATACTCTATTTTTGGCATGGATTATTGTATATTGGTAGACATCTAAGGTTATATTTGCTACAACATACTGTATACATGATTTAACTCTTGTTTAAGGTATATGTGCATGTTAAACTTGAATGCGACTCATTTAACAAAAAGTAATGTATAGTTCTGGCTCTATGAAAGCTGCTATTGTAAACTCTTTAGGATAATTAAGAAAGAAGTTAGTAGTTAATCACCCATAATAATCAAGCTTTAGTCTTGCTAGGTACTGGTTTTGTTAATTACAGAAGCAAGCTTTATTTAGCCTCCAGTATATGTAAATCCAGTATATGAAAATACATAGTATTTTACATATGTAAATAGCTAGAAACAAGCAACATTTGTCTACTTAGATACATTTTAGATAGAGATAGGTGGTTCTCAAACACTTCAGAGATGTGCAGGATGTGACATTTAAGATGGTTTAATAATAAAAGGCTTCTCTGACAGAGAAACCCATCAGCACTCCAATTCACTCCAAAGATGATGGGCATCAAGAAACTTCCACCTCGAGTTCGTTTCAATTGTGGCAAAAGATGGCCACTGGGCAAAATGCTGCCCTGGCCTCAACGGCTGACAGCATGCTGTCCAAACACTAGGAAATTAACTACCCAACTTTGCTGAGACAAGGTAGGCCAGTCCTTTAAAAGCCCTGCCTCATAGAAAAGTTTGTGGCCTGTCGGCCAGTGATGGATACCCCACTGATACAGCGGAACCTTGGCTAACTGTCCAGGTAGGCAGCGTCTCTGTCAGTTCCATAATTTTGGAAGCTGCTTGCTTTGTACTTCTGTTGACTCAGGTAAAAAATTTATCCTTCTCAGGTCTTTGGTGGGATTGAAGACTAGATCATTGCCTTACCGTTTTCCTTGTTATCAGATACAAAAAAAGAAAATTGACAAACAAGTTGTAACTTTATAAAGACATAAACGGTTAAGCTGCAAATTATCTAAGAAAGTGGTCTTTGGGGTCTAAAGGATGTTGTTAGGTTGATAATTGCAAGTTAAAATAAGAAAGTGATTTAGGTACAAAACTTTGGGCTCAGCAAGATAGGAGAGATGGTGGAGTGCTTTCTCCAAAGTTGACAAATACAGATGGATGGACATTGTAAACAAAATTCTTACCCGATAATTCTCATAATTGTTCTTATTTTATATGGTTTTTTGACGTTAGGGAAAATGCCATTTTGGTACTAAAAGGAGGAAATGTAGTGAGAATTTTGGTTTCTTTAAAACCAAGTTATGTTATATAAATATGTTTTTCTTTGTTTTAATCCCAGGTGTGAGACATGGGGCTGCTTCAGGTTGTCCACAGCCACTATGATTTGCCTCGTGCTTTAGGAAGGGCATGATTTGTGCCAGCTGCAGATGGTTTACATTTGGAGTTGTGAGGACTCTTGAGGCGGTATAAATGTGAGACCTTCAGAGGGCTGTGGTGGCTGCTGCTGCGGCCCCTACGGCCCCTGCGGCCCCTCCTGCCGTTTTTGCTATTGTTGCTGTTTGTAGAATTGCTGGTTGCTGATTGGAGATATTCTTTTTTTCCAATTTTTATTAGATATTTTCTTCATTTACATTTCAAATGCTATCCTGAAAGTCCCCTATACCCTCCCCCATCCCCCGCCCTGCTCCCCTACCCACCCACTCCCACATCTTGGCCATGGCGTTCCCCTGTACTGGGGCATATAAAGTTTGCATGACCAAGGGGGATTGGAGATATTCTGACAATGAAGATTGGGCTTGGGCAGTGGTGGCACACGCCTTTCATCTCAGCACTTGGGAGGCAGAGGCAAGCAGATTTCTTAGTTCGAGGCCAGCCTGGTCTACAGAGTGAGTTCCAGGACAGCCAGGGCTAAATGTAGAAATCCTGTCTGGAAAAACAAAACAAAAACAAACAAACAAAAGGAATAAAAGAAGATTGGACTTGCCCCCAAGGAACTCAGTGTCCCTAATCAGCAGAAAGTAGTCTAAAGAGATCTACTATCTCTTTCCCCTCTAACCTTTCTCTCCTACCTAGTGTTGGGAAGTTGGAAGGAATTGGGGTGGAATAAGGGTTGGAAGGGTGGTAGACAAACGAACTCAATAAAGTAGCTCACAAAAGTATGCCTATAACCTCTGGGGCATGGTCTTGATTAGTGACTGATGTGAGAAGGCTCAACTCATTGTGGGTGGGCTGGGTGTCCTGGGTTCTAACAAGAAAGCAGACTGAACAAGCCACTGGGAAAAAGCCAGTAAGCAGCATCCCTCCATGGCCTCTGTATCAGCTCCTGCCTCCAGGTTCCTGCTCTATTTTGAGTTTCTATCTTGATTTCCTTCATTGGTGAACAGTGATGTGTAAGCAAGAGACAAATAACCCCTCTCTTCCTCAGTCTGGTCAAGGTGCTTTATCACATCAATAGTAACACTAAGGTAAAGATGAATTGTGAATTGAACAGAAAGCAACAGGCTATCTGTGAAAGGAAGAAAAGAAAAGGAAAGAAAAACAGATCCACATGCATGAAACTGATACTGTTGATGTAGAAAATGGATATAATCAATTTAAAATGGCCAAATCATTCAATATTCCTTTGCAGAATTAGATGAATTGGAGGGTATGATCAATCTTTGTATCGTCCTACACCTAAAATGGTAAAAATGGGAAGGCCATTGTGAAGTAGAGAAGGAAAAAACTACCAGCAAATATTTGATAATTAGTAATGACAGTAACACATCTGAGCATAAACCCAGAGGGATTGCTTTTTATTGAGACACATTTGAAACTATATTAGAAGAGCCTTAAAACCTTTTCACACTCACCCTGGACTGTGTTTTCTTCTAGGAATTTATCTAAAAGACCTTGTGAAAGATTGGCTCTAAGACATATTATAGAAACTATGTTTTTGTTTTTGTTTTGGTTTGTTTTTTGTTTTGGTTTTTTTTTTTTTCGAGACAGGGTTTCTCTGTATAGTCCTGGCTGTCCTGGAAACTATGAATGTGCTGTATTTAATAGCTAGGGGCAATAAGGGATCTGGATCTGAGATGGTTAAATAGTAGAACACATCTAAACAAATGATAGTACATTTTCAGACTAGGTAAAATCTTGAGCAATGTCAATGTAAACACACACCCAGGGGAAAAAAAAAGAAAAAGAAATGATAATTCTGTTTTATATTATCTTTTAAAAATGTATAAAAACTTAAATTTCTTAAATTTCCAAACTGTGTACAACAAATGAAAAATAGAATAAAAATCAGAAATCAGCGATTGTTCTTTGTAAAAATCCTAACAGGTAAAAAGAGAGCTAGCAGAATAAAACTCAAAATTAAGACCAGAAAGTTTCATCCAGAACGTTCCAATATATATTAAAATTGTATTTATTAAGCCATGAGAACTTAAAGTTTTCAAGATATCTAATAGAATATCCACCACACAGGTTTACCTTTAGAAATCTGATATGAAAGAATCGGTGCAAGTGAAATCAGAGACAATTTGGGAGTCGATGGAAGAGCACACGTTGCCTTTGCTTGTGTACTGGCACTGGAAGCGGTTAAGGATGTGTTGATGAATCCGTGTGTTTCAAATCATTTATTAGAACGCCGTTACACGGCCAGCATGCTGGAAGCATTCTGTGAGCACAAGGAACACCGAGATTCACGATCCTTTGCAGTTCTTCAATCCGGACTCAGGGCTGCTCCAGAGTTAGGAATCGGGCATCTGTTTATTATCTTATGTGGATAACCCCTCCATCCGCACAAGGAAGGTTTGTTTGTCTGTTTTCCTCCCTTCGGTTTCCATTTCTGTAACATCTCAGTGTACTTATTTTCTAGAAGGAACCCGAGGCCCAAACAGCCACAAACGTTTGATGGGCTCACTGGTTAAGAATGGTTGGTGGTTTGCAACATATAAATAGAAGGGGCTATACCCAGTTTCAGCCAGTCTGACGCCATGAAAAAAAAAAGATGAATAAATAATGAGAGCGGGCTGCTCTTTCATTAACTGTGATCCAGAGCCCTCAGCGAGCGCGGCCCACAGCCGTTTGCCTCTGTTGTTAGAGGCGCTTTCAACCAACAGCAGACAGGAGATCGTCATGCTGCTGAGCTAGAGCCCTCTATGAAGGCTATGCTCTCTGCAGGGCCTTCCTGGGGGGCTTCTAGACATAGATGCTGCTGTTTCTCAGTGGGAATGGTTCTCGTGCACTTGGAGTTCATAAATTAGCACCATCTTTTGTGTGCGTCCATCCTCTCTTCCTCAGAGGGTTTTTTCACTCTAAGCCCTGAAGAATTCCCTGGGTAGAAATGTGGCTACAGGCCAAAGATTCGCTTTGTTTTTCGTGCAAAAAGACCGGTGCAGGTCAGTGAAATGATTCACCTGTGCTTGAGGTAAGAATGCACATTACTACTCTGCTTAATGTGAATTTTCATATCCATTAGTCCATCTACATCCCATGGGGCCCAGGATTGCAAACAGCAAAGCATGCTCTTACTTTATTTTGTTTTAAACATTTATTTGTTTTTATGAATGTAAACGGATGATTGGCTCTATACATGCAGTACCCACATCGGTCAGAAGAGGGCGTCAGACCCCGTGAACTGGAGTTACCCTGGCTTGTGAGTGGTGTTTGGTTGCTAGGAACCAAACTTAGGTTCTCCTCAGGAGCAACAAAGTGCTCTGAACCTCCGAGCCATCACTCCAGCCCCAGGCTCTTATCTCCATCAAAACCAACAGCTTAGAAAATTCCAGAGAAGAGACAGAATTCAAAATGTTTGTCCTCAAGTTAGGTGGCTTTCTATTCTCTCATACTGAAAATTAGGTTCATTCAATCACTTGGTAATTCATTACTGTGATCTACCATAGTCGGATCTGTTCTGCACACTGAGAAGCCAATTGTAGGTTTCAGTGGGAGATGTAGGAAAGTCAAGGTAATAATAGTTGCAGGGCCTGTTTGCTAGATTGTATAGTGTGTCACTAAACAAAGCATAGCTACCTTCGTGAGTGTCTTCAGAAACTCAAGATCAGTTAAGGAGTGACATTAAAGCTCTGCTCCAGATGACAAGCAGCTGCCAATCATGTGAAGATGCAAATGAAAATTATTCCAGGCTGAGGCGTCCAGCAAATGAAAAGGCCCTGGGGCAGGACAAGCCTAACAGGTTCCCAGGACAATAACGTGGCCAGTGTAATTGGGGCATGAGAACACAGGGGATGCAGGGTCGGTGCATTTCTGAGGTCTGCAAGGTTGACAGGCTGGTGTGGGGGTTGGGGGCTTCAGCCAAGTGCAGGAGAAATCCAGCAAGGGATTTGAGACGGGAATTAATATCCGATTAGCAGTTCTTAAAGATCCGTCTGGCCGATGTGAGGAATGGGACAGATTCTGTTGAAACAAGAGTGGGAGCACAAAGATCCCTTAATAGGAAGCCCTGGTGACCCGACAAAGGGACATGACCCTTGGGCCAGGGTAGAAGCTGTGGTGACGGGGACAATTGAACTGACTTGGGTTGCATTTGGGCAGCAGGGCTAACTGGAATTACTGATTAGATTTTTCTTTTTTTTAAATCATCAAGAGTAACCCGTAATATGTGCCGGGCACTTGATCTGTTTGCTATTCATCAACCTCTCTGTTTATTCAAGTTCTAATTGTTATGAAATAGAGTGTGGTGAGGGCATACCTGGCAGGCTATCCCGAGGTGTGCCCCCGAGAAATTATGCCATGCAACAGATCTGGTACAAGGGGGTTTATTGGGGGGAGGGGAGGGGAGGGGAGTAAGCGACCTGGGGTAGAAGCAGACAAGCAGACATGTACACGAGGAGTCAGAGAGGAGGAGAACCATCAGGGCACATAAATGGGGGCATAAACGGGGAGAGAAAGATCAGCCAGGAATGAGTGGAGACAGAGAGCCCTGGGGCAGATGATGACAAGCTGTTGCTAAGTTCCTGGGAGGAGCCTAGTAGAATCACCTATGAGGCAACACTATTTGAATACCTACTGTGTGCCTAAACATGCAACCTTCCAGAACTCATTTTCCATGCCTTCCTAGAGCCCACAGGCGAGCGAGGAACGCAGTGGGTCCTATTATGTAACGGGGCGTTAGGAGGAAGGAGAGCAACTGAGCAGATTTATTAGAGTGCTTTGGGTGCCATTCAAGTTGTTCCCTAAGATTCAGGTGATGGGGTTTAGTCTTCAGGGTGGCAGTGTTATATGGTGTGGTCTGGTAGGATGTAGTTAAATGCTTGTAGGTATCATCTTTGAAAGGTATTGATGCTGGTCTCAGTTAGTTGATTCTCTCTCGAGTAGACCGTTATAACACTACCACTTGGTTCATTAGACATTTGGATGTTTAGTGTTCTGTGATGCAGCCTGTGATGTATCCAGGATCCCCTGTGAAGCCTGGGCAGAGGAATCTGCCCCACCCTGGCCTTGCAACAACCAGAACAGAGAACGAAATAAACATCTTTCTGAGTTTGGTTTTCAGACTTGGGAATTTTTTGTATAACTACAGAAAATATACTGAGGGAGAGGACTTAGCTGGACAAAAGGATCTTCTATTCAGAAGCACGGGCAGGAGGGAGGGGACACTGGTGAAGCAGAAAGCTAGTTGGGTATCACCAAAGCAAGTACAAAGGGGGGGTCACCCTGAGCTGGGCAAACGTGCAGGTAGCAGATGTAGACAAACGGAGCCTTTGGAAGATAAGGGAGAGACAATTCATTGTCTGTCTAGAATAGAGACATGGTCTATGTCTCAGAACCATGTGTTGGATCTCAGGAAGGAAGCCCAGATCAACTGTCTGCAATTTCACCTAATTTCTGTTAGAGCTAAGGGACATAAGTATATCAGTGAAGTGTTTAAACAGGTGGCGAAAACAGATGTGGAGAGCTGATGGTATTAATGACCTCAGTGGTGTGAAAATGTGGGGGTGGGGCTTAGGATGTCCGGACTTATGTACTTTTTATGTTCAAAAGCACATTGAATGTATAACCACTCTTAATGTAGAAGAATCACGTTGAATTCATTACATGTATTTATTTATTGTGTGTCTGTATGTGCATGAGAATGGGCATGTATATGTCACAGTGCACACATGGAGGTCAGGAGACAGTTTGCAGGAGTTGGTTCTCTCCTTCCACCATCCTGGGGGTCAAACGCATGTCCATCAGTCTTGGTTGCAAGCACCTTTAGCCACTGAGCCATCTTCCCAGCCCAGAAATCACTTTCAGAGTTCAATTGTATATGCTATATGGAAAAGGAACTAAAAGAAGTTCTACCAGGTAAAGAACTACTAAAGGCCTGAGGTCAAAGATGAGAAGTTCAACAGTGGGAGAAATGGGAGAAGAGAGAGCGGAAAACCATTTAGTTATAGTTGTAGTCAGGCGGTGAAAGGTGAATCTTCAGGATATAAAGACCTATCCGCTCTGTTTGGAGTGTGCAATGGTATCGCTTAAGAGACAACCCTATGGGTTGTCTGCCCTGTTGTGTCCAGAGATGTTTAATTGTGGTAGGAAGACCCACCTTGAATGTAAGTGGCATCATTCTATAGACTGGAGT